>JAHXMU010025933.1:0-21682 GCA_019455685.1 Philornis downsi | reverse complement strand
ACATTGAAGTGTTCAACCCGTACTTTCAGCCCTTTTTGTGTGTCGAGGGGAGATATTGAGAAATTTAATCAATAGAATTTCTTTACATCCTTCATCTCAAAATAGAGTTGTATTAAGCAAGTGGATTAGTAAATCAACGAGAACAATGAATTTGTTGAGGTAAACATTAATGGTAAGATGGTCACAAACGGCAAATGTTTTTATCTTGACGAATTACTATGAAAGTAATAGTAAATATCATTAGGGAAAGAATAAATAATTTATTTTCTTTTCTTGTGAAACAGGGAAACATTAAATAGAGTGAAGTGTAAGAGCAAGATGTGTATACTCGTGTGTAGCATTTTTGAAGTAGAAGTAAATCCTATTCGAATTTTATATGAACACGTTTTCATATTACGTAAAACCACATTCAAACTGAGTGAAACTGTAACAAATTTGAGTGAAATCTTTTTCAAAATTAATGAAAGAAACCACTTTCGTATTAAGTGAGATCTTTTGAGGTTTTTTGTTCAACCACTATTCAATTATAACATTATAAAGTATAACAGTGCCAATGCTTTCAGGTACCAAACACATACAGTCACATATTGATTTTTATGTACACACACAAATAAACATACAAATCCTAGAGATTTAACAAAATCTATTCACACATAAAATAGATTTTTTGGCTATAAAATAGAATATAGAGCAGACAGAATCGGCATAAAATATTCGAAACCACCGCTAAGTTTCGACGATTGATAGTGGTCGTTATGAATAAGTGAAGGCACTAAAGACAGACAAAGATTCTATTTAGCCATTTTGCACTAAACGAAGCCTGAGGCTGGGCTATAAAGATCACATAGTCTCTTCATCACACTAATAAAACAATGAAAGGTCTCATTCCGCTTGCATACCCTGAAGATTCTTTGGATTCTTTCAAAATGGCGAGATGTTACTGCAGTCTTCTCATGCATCAAAAAAGAACAAAAAAACTGACAGTAGATTATTAAAAAAACAAATTTATTTCTATCATTTGTAACACAGTTGGCAACTATAACTTTGAAATAGCGCATGATTGCAAAACAAATGATGCCGGCCAAGAAATTATCGGAATAGATTTGCTACGATTTGCTCCGGCATTGACGGTATAAAATACGCCTGGGTCAGACTTATGTATAGTATATTCTTCAAAACCGGTTCATTAGCACAGATATGCGTAAACATACAGGTTGACTAATGAATGTTTTTATCAAAGTTTTACTTTAATGTATTAAAAGTTTATGCCAGATCTTAAACAAAAGGAAATCCTCTTCAGTTCTGTGTGTATAAAGGTGTCTCACGGTATCATCAAATTATTTTTAATGAAATTTTTTTAATTTGCAAATGATTAAAGAAAAAGTAACGTACATGAATTAAAAAATAAGTTTTTTTTGCCATTTACGAAAATGGATCGTTTAACAACCGAAGGAGGCGTACAAATACAGGGTGTTCGTCGAGAATATACACTACTTTGTTTTGCTGCCATTTTGGCAAACATTAGTCTTGGCAGTTCATATTTGGCAGTCGTGAAGTAGAGACGTGGCAAATTTATTATGGACAAATATTCGGTAAACCAATGTGTTTTAATCGTTAAAACATTTTATTAAAATCAATCATCGATTACTGTGACGATGAGAAAGTTAAGTGAAATTTTTGGGAGAAACAACATGCCAAAAAGACGCACTATTTACCGTGTAGTGAATGATTTCGAAGAAAGAGGGCCTGTAACTGATAAGGCCAAGCAAGGACCACAACGTACTGCAAGATCGGCTGAAAACATTACTGCTGCTCAAGAAAGTGTTCAAAACAATCCATCAACCTCAATTCGATGCCGTGCTCAGAAGCTTGCTCTTCAAAGAACAACTTTGGCCACAATTTTGCACAAGGATTTGCATTTGTTTCCACTTAAAGATTCAGTTGACGCAAGAGCTTCTACCACAAGACCATTTCCGTCACCGTCCATATGCCAATAAGATGTTACAGCTCGCCCATGACAACCCCGATTTTCAAGAAAAAAGCATAATGAGTGACGAGGCACATTTTCATTTGAATGGATATGTGAATAAACAGAAAAGTCGGTTGTGGGCAATGGAAAGCCCTCAAATTATTTATCAGTCACCTTTGCATCCATTAAAAGTCTGGTTTCTGGTGTGCAATTTGGTCAGGAGGAGTCATTGGATCTTACTTCTTTGAAACTGAAAACTTTTAACGTCACAGGCTTTGGGCTTGATTAACATGTGGTATCAACAAGGCGGTGCTTCATCGCATACAGCCAGGATTACAATGGAATTACTGCGAGACCTCTTTCCACAACAAGTTATTTCAAGAAATGGTGATGTTGATTGACTTCCACGGTCGCCTGATTTGACTGCTCCGGACTTCTTTTTGTGGGGATATCCAAAAAGCCAGATTTATGCAAACAAATCAGAAACACTTGAGCAACTCATACAATATATTCGTGATGAAATTAATGAAATATCGCGTAAAATGTGTCAGAATGCAATGAAAAATGTGCTCAAAAGAGCTCTCATTTGTAAAGCTAACAGAGGCGGACATTTATATGATATTGTATTTCATACATAATTGCCCACATTAAATAAAACATTTATCAATATAAGATCCATTCTCTTTCATTTAATCATAATATTATAAAATAAACAAAGTAGTATACCTTCCCGATGGACACCCTGTACTTAGTACTTACTACAAAGGTTATGATTCAAACGTGGGCTTTCGATTGAACAAGATTTTCTTCAGCGATGAAGCTCAATTTTCACTCGGTGATTACGTCGATAAGCAAAATTATCGCACATGGGATCGGACCGAAAAAAATAATACAGAACATAAATCAAAATAAAGTCAACTATACTCACATTCAACAGAAAGCAAGAAACCAATGTGCTTTATGGAGGGACTATGGTCGTCATAATTGACCTACTGCGCAAGGAATTGAAAAGATTATAATGAAATTTGAAGAAACTGGAACCATTACAGATGTGGTCAGGCCTGTGCATTACCGCAACGTATGCACTGGCGAAAATATCGCTTCTGTTGTGTGACATGTGGCGGATAATCCGAATTTGCCGGATTTGCCGGAATTCAATTGCAATTGAATTTTAGCAATTAGCAGTTCATATGGAATCCAGTTTCAATCCTATTAAATTATTCCAAACTATATGAAAGTAATAGGGAGTTGCTTGTAGATTCACTCCTAATGCAATTGCAAGTCCTTCTAGCATTTGGCAAGAAATGTGCCTTCAATAACGATTCCATTTCCGCGCCTTCGTACACTTTCGGCCCTCCGCTACGTTTCTTGTCTTTAACATCAAACTTGCCGTCCTTAAACTTTTTATACAACCACTCACGGCAACTTCTCTTACTTCTGTTGCAGATTTCTTCAAATTAAAAAAGTAAATCAAAAGTTCCCGTATATGCAGAAAAAATATGTGATGCTGAGACAAAATCGTTAACATTTCATGATTATGGTGTTGCCAGTTGTTCAACCTAACAACATGGTGGACGCCACCTGGCAAATTTGCACACTTTGTGTATTTAGAAGGAACTTAAATCCTTTATTTAGCGATTTCTACCTTAGAAGAAAATGGCCAACAAATATGCCTTTTTTTGATTTTAGCATATGAAATATTAGGAAAAACTGCAAACAAATATTTAAATGCCGCACCATCTTTGTTCAGAGCCTTGACAAAGTTCTTAAAAAGGACCAATTTTATGTGCAGCAGCGTAAGAGGAACGTCATTTGAATCAATTAACGGTTTATTTGAAATGTTTTGTTTTCCTAGTAAAAACTCAGTTCTTTTTGGCCACTCTGTTCTGACGTAACAACAATATTTTGTGAAATCTCCTTGCATGCCACTCAACAAATCAATGACCTGAAACATATTAATTAACAATTATTTGCGATGGATCATTTGACGGACGTTGAACTGGGTTGGAAACCGATTTTCTGAACCAGTTTTTCGATTTTCCATATTGAATTCAGCAACTTTTGTTAAACGGAAATAACAATCGGTTTGGTGGCTAGTTGACTCTCTCCAAAGTACTGGAATTAAAAAATCGAAATATATCTTCTTGCCATTTGACCACTTGTATAAAACAGTTCTGCAACTATTGCAAAACATTATCGGTATTCAGGGTTTGTTCAACTTTCTGACAGCAAAACCAAAATAATGTAAATATGCATATTTTAATGATTCTGATATTGATTGCATGTCTTTGTTTTCCAACCAAATATTCATCACACACAATGCAAAAATAGCTTGAATCATTAACACATGATCTCCCTGACATGCTAAAATTCTACTTTTATGAAGATTTAAAATGAATGTGGGCTTCTGTCAAATTAATAATTGTAGTGTCAGTATGCACAGTTTAACAGTATTGCCAGCATACGATAACAATTCAACAAGACGTGATATCCCAATTTCTATGCCCGATTCGAATTCAGCGCACCCAGACTAGTTAAAAAAAAACAAACATGCTTCGTTTCTGCAGTCATATTTTTTTTTTTTCAAATTTGTAGACCAGTGTAATTCGATACCACAAAATTAATAGTGCGCTTAAATTATTAATCAATCAACCCAGTTATTGAAAATCTAGATTGACCACTTAACTAATTAATCATACATTTGGATTAGTCCTACTTACAATTATTCGATTAACTGTAATTTTGATCGTTCAACACTCACGATTAATTGTTTAATCGAACAACTGACAAACACTCAAATTGTTTCAATAAAATTACTATCTGTACATTTCTTTCATATTATTTTTTTGCACAAACTATTTAAGTTTTAAAATAATCTATTCGAACTTGATTAATCAAAATTGTAATTAGTTGTTTAATCATAAATCCAGTCACCATAATTTTTGAATAATCGATTAACAGATTAATTTTGAAATTTGATTAATCGATTAATTGCACATCCCTACACATTATACGAGTATATTGCGACTGGCGGAACTACATGTGCTGAGTCAGATAGTTGTTCAGTCAGAAATTATGTTAAAAGCATAAACATATAGAAATTTCCAGCAATGTAAAGAAAAACTTAAACTTAATGTACATTTTTAATTAGTTGATTTTCTCTTACCCTAGCATTAGTTCTTTCACTTTCTAAAACTCTTACAATTGTAATAAATTTCTTATTCGTAAAAGATTTCATTAATCGTAAATGTTCAAATGTACATAATAATATATGTTGACATCTCACAAAATGTGCAATTGTATTATTAATATTTCATCGCCCTAATCGTTTCTCGTTAACATTCTTGTATATCGATTTCGTAGGATGTTACGCCTCGTATTTAATAGGGTCGTTAAGTTCAAAATGATTATGTGGTTTCGGGCAATGCCAACGCTACGTATACACTTTGCATTGTATGTACATATTTATAATGTAATGACTTTGGGATTTATGAACGCTTTCAAATCATGCACATTTCCTGCGAGGGCACATTTGACTTTAAATTTGACAAAATTGTTTTTTTTTTTTTTATTTTTTGCCTGACAAAGGAACAAATTACACAGTAAAAAGACTGCCGGTATTGCAACTTAATGTACGTACAACAATGGGACAAGGTCGACTTTAGGACAACCAAAATCAATGAATGTGTAAATTTAAAGATTTCTATGTACTGTGAAATATTTCCTTTTAAGCACCATTATTAAGGAATAACTTAAAGCTCTGAAACTTTGAGATTGGGGCAAGATATGAATTTTGCATCACTTGTACAGTAACACATTGCTCTGAAAATGGATTGCGTGAGGGCTGATATTTTAGGGTAATTAAAAATAGATCCCTCTACCAAGGAATAAAGCACAATAGAACGGCTACTGTAAGCCCTGTCTCGCAGCACGTTAAATCAGAATATTTTAAAAATCTAAAATAAATTTCTACATTACACTGACAAACACTATTTTGCCAGCGAAACCTGGAAAAGGTTCGAGCCGCTAAGCTCGAAATGATTATGTGATTTCGGGCAATGCCAATGTTATGTGTATATTTTACGTTGTACACACTTGTGATGTAATGACTTTGGAGTTTAAGAACGCTTTCAACACATCCACACCTCCTGCGAGAGCCCATCGGTTTGTACATTTGGCAAAATTGTTTTTTTTTTTTTTTGCCCGACAAAGGAACAAATTGCACAGTGGAAAGCCTATAAACGTAGGAATCGAATGTTTTATAATTGGCCAAAGTCAAATACCCAAAATCAACGGATCTGTAAAATTTTCTTTTAAGGTGCGACGTTATTGAGGAATAACTTAGAGCTCTGAAAATTTAAGATTTACTCACCACTTGTGCAGTAACACATCGCTCTGAAAATAGATGGCACGAGGGCCAATAATTTCTAATTTTTGAAAATAGACGGTCATACTATATAAAAAATGGATATGGAGCGACTACTGGAAGCCGTATTTTGCAGCACATTTAGATCAGAATATTAACAAAAAAAAAAATTTAAATGAATTATTTCCTTAGACTTCACTTTTGAAGGCTATCTGCTGGTAATCAAAACTTCAGTTAGTTCTATACAAATTCATATGTGAGATTAGTTCTGAATTTCCCGAATTTGAAAATGTTATTCCGCAAAGGACACGTTGTCAAAATGAACACAGGTAAAGGAATGAGAAAAAGGTACAAACAATTCCCAGGAAAAAAGTAGAATCATGTTTACATCACTTCCAAGGATACAATCCACGCATATTTACTGTTTTCAACGAATAATTTTCAAACTATTTTCAAAACTACAGTAATGAAGTACTTGAAACCATTCATTCTATTCCCATTTATAATTTTGAACAATTAAAGTAAAACAAAATTTATTTTGTAAGCTCCGAAGACGTAATACTTGGTAGTCGGCTTAAAGAAGCTTCATTTAAAATTTTTGGAAAAACATTTGTTTATCCTCCGTTATGTGTTGGCTGTTATATTAAGCTTTTCATTCCATTGTAAAAGCTATAAATATTCAAATATTCGTGCGACCTCTTCAACATCCTGTTGGAAATGATTATAAGGAAAGCTGCAGTTAATACGTCTGGTACCATCTACAACAAAAGCCATATGTTACTCGCATATGCATATGACACGGATATTATTGGCAGAAAACTCGGAGATGTTACTGCAGTCTTCTCAAGCATTGAGAAGGAAGCAGCAAAAATAGGTCTCATGGTAAACAAAGTTATTGGTTTCAACGGACAAAGAGTCTACTCGTTTGGGATGCTGTGTGAAGGTTGGCAACTATAATTTTGAAGTGGTGAATGAATTCATCTACCTCGATTCCGCTATAAACAAAACGAATGATGTCAGCATGGAGATAAAGAGGATAGTATTGCTTGCTAACAGATGTTACTATGGGCTAAGCAAGCGATTCAATGATAAAGCCCTCTCTCGACAAACAAAAATCCGCCCGTACCAGACGTTGGTCCTGGACCTGTCTTGTTATATGGCGCAGAATTCTGGGTTAGAAGCAAGCTGATGAATCAGTATTGACAGTTTTCGAGAGTAAAATACTCCGGAAAATATATGGACCCATCATCGTTAACGGAGAGTATCGGCGTCGCATGAACAATGAGCTGTATGAGCTATATGCCGACATCGACGTGGTTAAACGCATTCACAGCGCATACAGCGATTGCATTGGCTTGGTCATGTTGTGCGGAGGGACCCAATTGCTTCGGTACAGAAAGTTTTCGACAACGAACACGATGGACGGCGAAGAAGTGGGCGACCAAAACACCGTTGGATGGACCAGGTTTATGAAATGCTATTGAAATTTGGTGCGACGAGTTGGAGAAGAAGCGAAGGGCTTGGAAATATTTTCAACGGCCGGCGTATAATAGATAAGGATCTCTATTCCAGTCGCCACCTAAGAATAAGAAGATAAATATTCAGAGACCAAATGAAATGAAAAATCTATGTCGTTAAAGTCCGTCCATATTTTATGGTAGTGAGTGTATAAGCTTTGATCCTACGGAATACTTTGTGATTTTCTAGTTTTCTGTCTGTCTACTGGCTTTTTATGGAATCTTGGGGCAGATTTGTTAATAAAAACAACGCTTAAGGGTGCTTTTCCGAAAGCAATTTCAGTATATTTATTTATATTGAGGAAATACTATTCAACAGAACCTTTTTCTGCACACTTAATTCCAGGAAACACCTTCTGGAACAAAAAGCAATTCTTTTGAGTAATGAAAAATGTAAAGAAATCTTTGAATTCTCATCACATCTACAGCACTCACGAATACGTAGACAAGACGCATCATAAAACAGTGTTTTTAAATTTCCTTAGCGATTATGCAATTTATCATCACTTATCTATCATAAAATATGATGAATGTTTGCTTCTTTGGATGCATTTATTGTGCTGAATTGTTATGTGTTAACTTTTGAATTGTTTCAAACGACACAATAAATGATTCATTTATTCATTTAATATGAATTAAAATCTAAGAGATAATAAAAAGAAGTTTATTATTTTTGCATGACATGGAAGGCTTTATTTAGCATAGTTTGGATGATGAAGTCTAGGTCCCATACGCGCTGTTTTGTTCAATAACTTGATATATTGATAAAAAAAAAAAAACCTTAGTGAATGCCTGAATGCTGAATACCTCCCAACCAAGCTCCCGAAGCTTATGGCGAATTATAGATGTGTGTAGCCTGACGTTTTCCTGACGGAACAAAATTACATTTTTATTGACCACTTCCTTCAGACGGTCCAATAGCTGACAATACATATCCGTATTAGGAATATGGCCATAGAGGAGTAGCTCATACTAGATGATTCCCTGTCAATCCCAGCAAACACACAAAACTTTCTTGGCCGTCAGTCCTAGTTTGGCCAATGTTTGGAGGATCAACGCGATTTGATTACGACTTTTTTCATTTAATTTCGTCGCATATGACCTATTTTTATTACCAGTCAGTATACATTACAGAATTTGGCCGATTTGATTACGATTCGGTAGGGCTTCGCAAATGAAAATTAGGTCCTTGAGATTTATTAAAGTTAACTCGTGTCCACCCATACATCAAACTTCTTTTTATATCCGTTCTTATGCAGGTGGTTCCAAACGGTTTTTTGTACGACGTTTAGCTCCTAGCAATCGAAACAGTGCTTACGATTGGTTTCCCAAAGGTTGATACATCTTTGACATTAAAATTAACAGAAAGGAATCGAAAAAACCAAACTTGATCATGATTGGCTGTTACAGCATCAGGACCTCAAACGGCAGAACCAATATTGGTCGTGATTAGTTGTTATAACATAAGGACTTTAAACACTGTTCACATTTTCAGTCACCTGGATAGCGTTTTCCTCTTTATAGAAGAAAAACTGTAAAAAATTGGTAGTTTCTCCTTACTGATGGATATTTTTAATACGTACTCAAACAATATTGAGTAAGGCAACTACAAAACTTTCCGAGTAGCTTTTTGAGTACGAAATATTATCTTTTTAACGCCATCTACCGTAACTTGATTGCACTTATACAAGGTGAGATACAGATTACTAAAGTAATCTGTTTGAAAGGTGATGGTTTTCTTTTTAATTTATTATAGAGTGTGGCGGACAAATTGCAATACAATAAGAAATTCAATTAACTTTACATTTCATATTTCATTTATTTTTTTTTATTGTATAGAAAATTCCGTTTTATTTTATACTAGCCGACCCGGCGAACTTCGTACCGCCTAACAGTCGATTCTTCAAATTTTTTTTTTTTTTAAGGTAATAAGTTAACAATGACATTATGTCAAAAATTAAAAACTATAATCTACTGGGTCTACAAACCAGTGCTGCCCATTACGAAAAAAATCCAAAAGTAATCGGTAATCTGAAACTCCCAACAAAGTATATGCCTGTTTTTGGTGAATTTAAATTACATTTAGTTGGGACAGAAACCTATTTGCTATTTCACCACCAATGTTTTTACGAAAAAAATCCCAGTTCAAATGATGCCACCACCGCCGGTAGATGGAGGTGGCGAAAAAATCAGTTTTCGATTTTTCCAATTTCCCGACTTTTCCGGAGGGTTTTCCAAAATTTTCTTTCGTAAAAACCTACTCCTGGCAATTACGAATAACTGGAAAAAAAAATGAGCCAAATCGGTTCAACCGTTCTCGAGTTTTGCGCTTAGCAACACATTCAGCGACTTATTTTTATATATATAGATAACTACAGTTGAACTTCTTTAACTCGAATCACCATTATCCTAAAATAAAATCCGACTTATGGAGAATTCGAGGAGATTTCGAGTTATGGAATTGCATACATATACTGTACATTTGTTAATTTTTAGTCTTAAGAAAACACACGCCCTGCATTAAAATGCAATCAGTTTTATTTTAGACATACATACATACACAGATATATTTATTTAAAATATGTTGTTATTTTTTGCTGAATGGGTTCTTTTTTGTCGTGAGTATGTAGTAACTCTATTTTATTTAGCGCTCTATAGTGCTCATCGTTTGTATTTTCATTTGTTTGTAAATACAAGTATAAATTGTTTAAGGAATCCTCCACAGTTTTTCTGGATAGTTTTCTAATAACTTCTTCCACTGAACCCTCCTCATCACTATCTGATAAGCTTTCAGTATGAGTTATTAAATGGTTAGAGCACTGTTGGACTATATCGTCATCTGTAGGATAACTTGATATAACAACATCATCATCAACTTCAATGTAATCGAGAAGAGTCCCATTGGAAGTTATATGATTCAAACTTAGCCAGGCTTCATAGTTCGCTTCCACAAAGTTGAGATCTTCATTAGGATTGCTTAAGAACATTAAAGGTATGTCATCCTCTTCGAGAAAAATTCGACATACAGAAGCTTGTGCCATCATTTTTATTTAAGTTATGGAGAAATTCAAGTTATGGAAGTTCGAGTTATGGAAGTAAAACTAAAGGGAATTCACCACATAAGCGCTCTTGACACTAGATTTGCTTGGACTTAAAGAAGATTTTAACTTATAGAAGTTCGAGTTATAGAAGTTCAACTGTAATTGATTGATTGATTGATTGATAATTCATTCACGCATATGCGACATCTGGCGTGAAAGTTATTCATTAGGGAATCGCCTCAATTATTATTTTAATAGACTGCTTCTATTCAGTCGGATTTCTTAGTTTCGTTTTGTACAATTCTTGCTTGATAAAGGGTGTCCCAAAAAGAACGCAAGATTTAAATGACTGATGCAGCAATTGAATTGTTTCAATGGCTGTATGACATGTGGCGTCGTCTTGTTGAAACCACATGCCCCCCACATTCATTTCTTCAATTCTAGGCACGAAAAAACTGGTTATCATTTCACGATACCGAACAACATTAACTGTTTGCGCTTGACATGCCTCATTTTCATAAAAAAGATCCAATAATTCCTCCAGCTTAAAATCCACACCACACAGTGACACGTTGAGGATGAATTTGCTTCTCGTGAATCACTCGAGGATTTTCCTCACCCCAAATGCGACAATTCTGCCTATTGACGAAGCCATCAAGATGGAAATGGGCCTCGTCACTGAAGATGATTTTATCGGCAAAATCAGCATTTTCATGACGTCTCTACAATACCCAATAAACGAACTCCCTCCGCTGTCCATGGTCAGCTGGCTTCAGTTCCAGAGTAAATTGAACTTTTTATGCATGAAGATGCAAATCTTTCGTCAAAATTCGCTGCATAGTGGATTTGGAGACACCAATTTGCTGAGCTCGGTGTCGAATTGAGGTGGATGAAGTTTGAGCGACATCATCACATACAAACTTTCACCATTTTGGTAAAACAATTTCACAATGAGAATGCGTTGTTCATTCGTGTAGCGCTCCATTTTTACTAACCTCGTACCTTCTACTAGCAAACAATAACAATTGTTCAAATGTCAAACAATGACACTTCGAATGGCGCCAAATTTAAATCTTGCGTTCTTGTTGGGACACCATTTATAATTCCATAAAAAAAGGTCTGGTGCAGTCAGGTCAGGTTCCAAGCTCACCTGAGTTTCTGGATATTAATTTGTTTAGGATTTTTTTTTTCAGAGCTGCGCCATAACCGGTCTGGCTATGTGTGCAGTTGCTCCATCTTTCTGGAACCAAATGCTGTTGAAACAGATACGTCTTCTGTGCAGTTCTGGGTAAAAAAAAGCTAATTCAACATCTTTAAATAACGGTCCTCATTGACAGTTAGAAGTTGGCAGTAGCACAATCCGTGCGCCACCCTGTATAAATAAAAAATATTGCTTACAATACAGTACTTCTTGTTTGTAAACAATAAACTGTCTCACAAAAGACAAATACCATCAACATTTTGTTAAAAGCTCGAGGTATGTCAAAAAATAGTAGTTCCCAAAATAGACCTAAAAATGAATTCATTATCGTTCCCAAAGCAGACCTAAAAATGGATTCATCATCGTTAACGGTTGCAAACATATCGTTTGCATTAGCAAAACCGTGTTGTGCAGAGGGATGAAAACGTTCTATCACGGCAAGTGAAGTAGCCGATGGTAGGGGATCAGAAAAAAATGACAAAACTTGGGTCATTTTGGACCGGGAACAAGAGCAGGTTCTTCAGACGTGTAAAGTGATGAAATTGGGGAAGAAGCACAGAAGACTCGGGCATACTTGGTATTATTTTCTACGTGCGTAGCGTAATAGATGATAAAATCTATTCTGTCATCTAAGTAAACTTGTGAGTAAAGATTCAAACTGATTGAATATGGAAAGATTTATTCTTATCAAAAAAAGTAAACAACAAATTATGTATAGGTAGTCAATCATAAACATCTAGTAGTAGTTAACAATCTGCTGCATGCTCTCAACTTGCAATTATTTACGGAATAATCAGACGCGCACAAAAAATTACTGTCACATCCGCTTTGGTTCTCACAAATTACAGATTAGTTAATTTATTGTCTGCATTATATTTTTAAAGTTTATATTTTGTTACTTTCAGAGCTCGTCCCACCAAGTTTGTTTCAAAGTTCATCATTGGCAGTATTTGGCTGGCGGCACTGACCTTTGCCACACCAATGGCCATTGCACTGCGTGTTGAAGTGTTGCACGAACGTATAAAAGGTGTAGTAAAATCCTTAACAAATATTGAAAATGATTTCTATTTTAAGTTCTTCCACACGTTTCAGAAGACGATGTCATCTATAATGTGACTAGACCGTTTTGCATGAATGTTAATCTATCCGAGAATCAACTGCAGACATATCGCTATACGCTGGTGTTTGTCCAGTATTTGGTGCCGTTTTGCGTCATCAGTTTCGTTTACATACAAATGGCCATTCGACTGTGGGGCACTCATGCTCCAGGGAATGCCCAGGACTCGCGGGATATTACGCTGCTGAAGAACAAGAAAAAGGTACACGAGCACGCAAAACCATCCTAGATGTGTCCTTCTGATGCTGTTTGTTTACTTGCTCATAATTTTTTACGGATTGGCAGCATTGCCGGTTCATTTCACTTACCCGGGTTTCCTTTTTTTTATTGTAGGTTATAAAAATGCTGATTATTGTTGTCATTGTCTTTGGTCTGTGCTGGCTACCCCTACAGTTGTACAACATATTGTACGTAACTATTCCAGAAATAGACGAGTACCACTTTATCAGCATTGTTTGGTTCTGTTGCGATTGGCTCGCCATGAGCAATAGCTGTTATAATCCTTTCATATATGGGATTTACAATGTAAGTATTGCCACTACCACAAAAAACTGTACAAGTTGAAACGGCTAATCCTGCAGTAACTGTATGAGAAAGGGTATAAATGAGAACGTGTCATATGTCCTCCTCCTCCGTATAATTAGTTTGGTGTTGAACATAAAAATGCCAAAATATATCCAATAGTTAGTTTATTTAGGATAACCACAAAATAAATGGTTTGACTATGATATTTATAACTTGTTAACTGGTTAACTAGTTAGTTAATAGTTTAAGAGTTTATGATGTATTAAATAATTAATTAAACGGCTACCTGTGTGGCAAAATTAATGATTATAAATTAGATGCCCGAATGACTACGGTTTTTGGTATTAAATAATTTTAGTATAGGATTCGCAGGATAGGGTTTGTAACAAACCTGACAGTTCAGTGACAAACAGTGGATAGAATGTTTAAGTTTGTGTAATAAATTTGCGGGTAATAACTTTAAAATTGCTGACTTTTTCAATTTCTTCTTGTTACTTGAACAAAGCAATAATGGTCTTTGGCATTGTTAAGTGATGACGAATTCAATTGCTATTGCATTTTTTTTAAATTTGCAACGTATTTCTACTTTAACGCCAACTTTATTAATTCTCTCAAATACACAAAGTCGTCCTATTTATAGTAAAATTTCTTATTCTAAGAAATACTTAAAGATCCAAGAGAATACATACGCTTATATGGTGCGATAAAGACAAACTTATTTGCAGAATAGTGTAGCTTAAGACAAACTTACTTCTAGTAAAATGTTCGTATTTACATAACAGATGAAAAAGAAATAACAATAGATTATATTAGGTGTGCAATTAAGCTCTCGCTGTTCTTTTTGTAAAAATGCAACTTTATTATGAAAACATGTCTACAAAAGATTCACTGAAAGTATTGCCCATCGCTAGCTACTACCTTTTTCCCATTTTTTTGGCAAAGCTCGAATTCCGTCACGGTAGAACTGTTCATCTTTTGAAGCTATCCATGAATCTAACCATTCCTTGATGTCGTCATATGAGTGGAACTGATGGTCAGCCATGACGTGTGCCCTCAAACGGAACAAGTGCTAATTGGACGGTAAAATATCTGGAGAACATGGCGGATGGAGTAAGACTTCCCACTTCAGCGTTTCCAGGTAGGTTTGAACGACCTTGGCCACGTGAGGCCGAGCGTTGTCATGCTGAAGAATCACTTCTTCGTAGCTCTTCGTGTATTGTGGGAGTTCCTCGCGCAGAGCTCGGCTCAATCACATTAATTGAAGTCAATACCGATCCCCAGTGATGGTTTGGCTTGATTTCAACAGCTCGTAATAAATAACGTCGATCTGGCCCCAACAAATACAGAGCATAATCTTCGCAGCGTGAATATTCGGTCGAGGTGACAACATAAAAGTATGACTGGGCAGCTCCCATGACTTTCTTTTCTTTGTGGCTGAAGCAGTTGTTCACTGGCGAAAAAACGACTCTCAACGTCCCTTGGCTTAAACTCATAAGGTACCCAAGTTCTTTGCTTTTGAATCATTCCCAACGCATACAATGGGAGTGGTGGGAGGAAGTAATGATAATGTTTGAAGGAACTCTACGTCATGAGAAGTGACGTAAGGCGAACTAACGAATTATTATTATTTTACAAACCTTCATAATATTGTTATAAATTCCAGTCGATGAATTTAATGGGCAAATTACAATCTATACTTTATCAGCTGGCGCAAAAGGGCATAGAGCGAGCGTTTTTATAAGTAGATATGGCGTAAATATTATTTAGTTATCCATGTTATTTAGCGCGCCAAACGGTAGATCCGAATGTGAGTTACAAACATTTTTAGTAGGCAGCCAGCTCTACAAGGTTTCGTCACAAATTGGAATGTAGACGGTCATACGATGACCACGTTCTCTAAACATTTTGAAATATTTTTGCAAAATTTAGGAATCCTAATGCACTGTATGTAAATATTACATTCTAGTTCTTCTGCTTGTTTCGGAAATGTATTCAATTTTGAATCAAATTCCATGAAATACCATTTTTACTCAATTTTGAATCAAATTCCGTGAAATACCATTTTTACACCGCGCCCAGTTGTGCTTTAAAACTAACATTTCCATCTATCATCTCAATTTCAGGAGAAATTCAAACGTGAATTCAACAAACGTTTCCAGGCCTGCTTTTGTCAAACGAGCGCCGATATCCAGGAACGTACAACCTCAATGCACACCCGTGCCAGCTCTCTACGCTCAACATACGGTCACACTCCTATGCGCTTGCGCAATAGCACCTACAATCGACAAAGCTCATCGTCGTACAAACAAGAAGCCAAACATGAAGCCCACACCATCTGCAATATTGTAACCTATAGTGTGAAGACCAATGGTGAAATTGAGGGCACAACAAGTTTGATAAATGGCCACCAAAAGAATTACGAGAATGAGGCGTTGAGTGGAAATTGTGGCAGTGCTAACAGGGCTATACAATGGCAACGAAATAATTTCAGGCCTTTACATCCGGAATTATTGGAATGTGAAGATACCGAAGAACAAGTGCTAATGAGAAATCAACACTCAACGATGGAAAACAATACAGGTGATGTGGCGGTCAATGGCATAAAACACGACAAACACAGCCCGCTGGAAAATTCACAGATATCGCAACAAACTGTATGCTAAATGAATCTCTATTACCTGTAATGGCACGCACTGTCCGCTGGGTAAAAGAGGTCTACGAAGGTGTAATCGGTTTTTCGAAATGTTATAATATGCCTGCCTAGAAACCCCTTGATTGTAGCAGCCATAACCGTTGTCTGAAATCTGTGATGAACCTCAAAACCGACGAAATGTAATGTCAGTCCTACTGGTGTTTCAACAACTGAAAGTGCGTTACATTTTCTCAGCAAAGCATTTAAGAGAAGTATTTATTAGTCTAACTTAAGTTATTGCGTTTTTTTTTCTTCAATTCTTCATTGGAAATGTTGGAACGAACAAATAATTAACTCATTATCAGTATTATGTAGAGTTAGTTGAATTGTATATCATAATAAGAAATTGAATTGAAATTGAACAAATGCATACTGTGTTTTATTTTTTTTAAGTAAGTGGAGAAAGGTGAGATTGAAACTTCGGAATACATTTTTAAGTCAAATTAATAGGTATTACACGGTTTCGACAACGCTTCCCCTATAAATATGAATTAATTCGAATTGAAAATTAATTCTCAGTACATCAAATCGAAAATCGAATGAAAGTTATCTGTTGTCAATCACATCTACCGCTTTTTCTGATCCTTTTATATTTTAACAATGCTTTCGGACAAACACATTAGTTTGAACTGGACTGAGTACATTGTATGAGAAAAAAAACCGGCATTTATCGAAAACAGATTAGAGATATGCTGCTTAACAAAATCACACCAATGAGATATTGCCGAAAGGTGCCAATCACGGAGATGATTTCAAAAATAGTGGAAATAAATTTGCGCTTGTTCAATGGTTGGTCCGATTACAGTGAAAATATACAAAAGTCGAAATATCTGTGGTCACAACCTGTAACAGCCTAACTCGAGTTAGGACACAATTGAGTTATTAGCACCATCTTATTCAGCGTATTTAATTTTATTTGCTCTAAATTTTTCATGTTTGTATCTCTTCTAGGAAGGCAATTAATCCTAAAAAACCTAATAGTTTAAGTTATTTTTCTGAATGACTGTTTTGGCATAACTGCCTAAGTCAATTTAGGATTACAACAAATATAAACATTATTTTTTCATCATTGCCTAAATCAACTTAAGTCGTTAATCGAAAAAACCAAACAAACAATTTTATTTTCCTAACTTGAGTTAAGCTCTTATTCCGAATTACAATTTCGTTTTTTGATAAACATAAATTGAGTTAAGGTCTTTCTCCAAACATAAAAACTTTTATTTAATTTGGAATAATAGCCTAACTAAACTTGAACTTTTTGACTTTCTTTCGTTCAACAATACATAAGAGCCTAAGTGTCTTTTTCGATAATATCTTTTGACTGCGAGAATAAACAACTATTTTTTGTTAACAACTAAGTAAAGAAATTCGTTTCCTTGGAATCTGTAGCAAAGTTTTCCAAAAAAACACCTTCTCCTGATTTTCAGTGAAGATTCAAAACTTTAAGCTCGTGTTCTGAAAATAATGAAAAACAGACTTAGGCTGTTATGGGTTGTGACCACAGATATATTTAGTTAAGCTTAAGCTGTCATTCTGAAATATTCAGCAGCGCAGATGTAGTAAAATTTATAAAATTCATATTTCGCACCAAAATTAAAAGACTTCAACAAATTCGAAGTTTGTTTTGTAAATATTGCTGTTTTTTTTTTTTAGGAAGATTCAAAGCTTACAGTTTACAGCTTAAAGCTTCAAAGGTCCAGAAGAAGACCCTCTTTTCATATATGGGGTGATTTTTTAATAGTAGTTTTTTTTTTAATCCAATAAAACACCCAAATTTGCATCATACATTACAATTTTTTTATTGGAATTGATAAATTTGTCTTTGCCATTTGATTTTTAAAGATAATTTCATGTAAATGTTGTCCGCGGCTCTGTCTCAAAATGTCCATTTGGAAGGTCCAATTTTTCGTCACTTTTTCCAGCATTTCGGCCTGTATTCCACGAATAACCCTGTATCTACTAATAATTCTGCGCGAAATTGGAGCGATGACATTTAAAAGCATGCGAACAGCGGGGACCACTTCAGAATATCTGTCATACACTGGTTTTAACAAAAAATTTTTGCAAAATATCATAAATTTGGGTGTAGTCTTTGTATTGACAAGGTTTTTCTACTGCATAACGCTTATAGCTTGCGACACTTGTCGTGGTCGAAGCAACGACCCATAATTACTCGTAAATTTGGGGGCTTTGCCTGTCTTTGACCTATATTATCTATCAAGATCCATATCAAATTTTCTAGTATTTTTAAATAACTTATATTAAGTCGGTCGCATACAAATGCATTTCTTTCCTCATATTCCAATTACCGTCGTATATTTCCTTTAATTACCAAATGAATGATAACATTGTTAAATAAACTACGAAAAAGTTCAATTTTTCCATATGTACGGAGGCGGTCCCAAACCAGCCAACCAGACGTATAGATGGTGCCAATAATTTGAAAAGAATTACTTTTCACCGAATGTGGCAACCTTGTAAAACATATGTTTTAAGTTTCAGGTCGCCATGTTGTTTAGTATTTTTATTTGAGCCATCAAAAGTAAATGATTTGAGTGAACATGTGAACATGGAAACAATTGGCCACCATTATGTAATACAATATTTCTCTTTGAAAAATCTCAGTCTGACCAATATTAAATCCGAACTAGATTCTACTCTGAGGGAATCTGCACCTTCGAATGCAAAATATTGGGTATCAGAGTTTAAACAGGGCCGTATGAGCTTTCAAGACGAACACCGTAGTAATCGACCAATTGAGTGTCAGCGCCAGAGACAGTTAAGAAAGTCCACAAAATGGTATTGGATTGTCTAGTTGAAATGATGACATAGACATGTGAGATAGCTGCAATGATAGAAATTTCAAATAGTGCTATACATCGTATATTGACCGAAGATTTGAAGATGAGAAAGCTGTGCGCAAGATGGGTGCCGCACTTGCTTTCAGTAGAGCAAAAACAGCGTCGAGCAGATGTTTCAGTAGTTTTTTTCCAATGTTTGTGTCGATTTATAACCATGGATGAGACATTGGTCCACCACGTCACAATTAAAGAAAGGAACAGTCAGAGCACTGGACTGAAATGGGTGAATCGTGTCCAAAAAAAAAGCGAAGGTGGTCCTATCTACGGGCAAGGTCATGGCGTCGATATATATATATATATATATTTTTTTTGGAATGCGCTTGGAATTATTTTAATTGAATATCTACAGAAATACAAAACCATCAACGGTTTATTCTGTTAATTTATTACAGTGTCTAAGTTATGAAATTATGGGGAAAAGACCACATTTGGCTAAAACGAAAGTGTTGTTTTATCAAGGCAATTCTCCAGTTCACACATCCACCAAGCGATGGCCAAAATTAATGAATTAAATTTCGAATTGCTTCAACAAGCAGCTTATTCACCAGATTTAGCTCCCTCGGACTGTTTTCTATTCCAAATCTTTAAAAAATGCCTCGATAGTAAAAGATTTGCCAACAATAAAGAGTTGGAGTCTGCGGTTGATGGCTAATTTAAGGAGTTTAACTGTTCTTGCTATAAACAGGGTATATAAGTGATTCAATATCACTGTGAAAAGTGTATCAGTCTAAAAGAAGATTTCGTTGAAAAATAAAGAAAAATTTTCCTAACTTTTTGTTGCCTTAATTGCTAGGTCGGCTAGTTTTGGTGTCGCCCTTGAGATAAATTTATACACCTTAGTTAATTTATGGAGCCACTGTAATATATTTTGACCTAATTCCATTGACAATTGCTTATTGTCTCCGCATCTCATATTAGATTAGTTTGCATTTTCAAAAAAAGTCAACTGAAAACATGACTGAAAGCTCTTCGCTACCTATGGACGCCTAGTGGAATTTAGAGACTTTACTTATGATTAAGAAACCTATTTAGACCCTAGGCAGATTCGAAAATATTAGCTAAGTTTCAAACTGCCGGTTGTTGTCAAGGATGTGAGTGAATAACAGAAACAATAGGTGGCAACACTACTTACCTAATAACACAACCAGCAACAAATGATGACCGGAAATAGACACTGAATGTATGGGATGTTCCTGGAAATATATAATTATAAAAACGAAAATGTAAGAAATTTTATCATTTTTATTCGAAATTGAAATTTAAATATTTGTATTTAAATATATGTATAGCAATTTGATGGCAATAAAAACTTCAATTTCGCACTTAATAAATGAAAAGTATGAGTTTTATTCAACAATTTCCGGTACTGGTCCTGCATCGCCGTCCGGTGCATTGGTCTGGTCTTGCTTTGGTGTCCGGTACACATATGGTCTAACGAATAAGTACACCTGCTTAATTTTGCTTTATGTTTAATTTTAGATACTTTAACGGAAAGTAAACATGGTAATGTTAAAGTTATACAGGGTGGGCCATAAGGGTGTTGGCGGTTTAAATATTCAATTAAAAAAAAAACTACGAAACATAAAAAAAATATATTTGTATTTTTATAAAGTAGAAGCATGGGAATTTTTAAGACTTAAAAATAATGTTGTCCAAATGGCTTTCCTCGGCTGCTTGACACTCTTGGAACCGAAGTCGCAAATTTTGGAAAACTCGTTGAAAAGTTGTTCTCGGTATTTTGTTACTTTCCTGAATAATGTTCCTCTTAAACTGCTCTAAATTGGTCGGATTATTCTCGTAGACTACTGATTTGAGGTAGCCCCATAGAAAATAATCGCATGAAGAGAGATCGGGGCTACGTGGGGGTCCATTCAATATCCCCCCTTTTCTATGGATACCCTAGCCGTATGACATGTGGCCCCATCCTGTTGAAACCACATCCTCGAGGTATTGCCTTGAAGTTCTTGCAAAGCTGGCACCAAAAAGTCTGCTAGCATGTTGCAATAATTGTTCGCTCTAACCGTCATCGCATGCCCTCTTTCGTCCTCAAAAAAGTATGGTCCAATAATACCGGTTGACGTTATCCCAGCCCACACGACAAGCTTAGGGCTGTGAAGTGGACGTTCATGCAAGCGTCGGGGATTAGTCTCGGACCAGAACCGACAATTTTGCTTGTTCACATGGCCATTAAGGTGAAAATTGGCCTCATCACTAAAAATCACGTTGTTGAAATTGTTGAATCGCTCTAGCATCAAATTGACAAAGTTAAGTCGGTTATTGGCATCATCGGGTTTTAATTCTTGGACTATCTGAATCTTATAAGCCTTCAAATGCAAATCACGTTTCAAAATTCGTCGTAAAGTTGTTCTTTTGACATCCAAAGACTGACTTCT
>JAHXMU010025932.1:7167-31569 GCA_019455685.1 Philornis downsi | reverse complement strand
AGCAGACGCCCCCAGAGTAGAATCTAGCTCGGCTTCAATATTGATTCGGCTGAGATCTTTCAAATGGAAATATTGAATTACATAACGGTGACCAATTTTTCCCATGTTTACAAACTCACTGAAATCGTTTACTTTTGATGTCTCAAACAAAAATACTAAATAACGTGGCTCCTTGAAGCTGAAAACAAATGTTTCATAAGGTTGCCACTTTTTGCCAAAATAAGTTATTTTCAAACTACTAGCATTATCTATACGTGAGGACCACGCTCATATATTCATATCATTTATTTAGTTGAATTAACTTAGTCAAATTTGACATAAATTATGAATTTGCCAAGATAAGATTTTAAAATGAAAATTAAGTGCAAAACATCTCCCCTTCTGGTGCCCGCCTTAAAAATTGACAGATTTCCTAATATTCAATGTTTCCTCAATAATTTCTATTTTGTAAGCTCCAGTAGCCTAAGTTTTTAGTCATTGCATTGATTTATAATTTTTTGTAAAACTCGAGAAAAATCGATCAAGTAATAACGCTCATTCTGATTTGTATTCATTTATTTAAATTATATAATCTTAGCTTCAAACCTTTCAATTATTTATACTAAATTCAGTCAAATTGGCCACACTTTACGAATTTGATGAACGTATTTTTAAAAATTAAAATGAAGGGCATCATCACATCCATTCTGATGCCCCCAATAACAATTCTGTCGATTCATCGACGTTTAATTTATCCACCGCCTTTCGTAGACTGCAGTTACAAATATTTGACAATTATATTACATTGTAATGCTTGGTAAAATGCGAAAAAAAATCCACCGCATAAACTCGCCCTCAACGGTAACTCCCATATAAATTACCTAATATAACCCATTAATCTCTAGATTTATATCTTTCATTCAATTGCCTGAAATTCAGTGAAATGTATTGCGCATGAGCCACTTAGTCTACTTAATTATTTAAATGAAAATGGGCTGGATTACCACGCCTTAAGGGTACCACACATACATATACACATATGGTCGAAAAAATAAGTACACCTGCTTATTTTTGCTTTATGTCTAATTTTAGTTACTTTAACGGAAAGTAAACATGGCAATTCTTTTTTATTTAAATAATTTTGATATGGTAATGCCTTTAAAAGTACAAAACAAAACTGGGTCTTCGCCATTGTTTGTTTGTGAGTTAGTTTTGTTCGGGTGTGATTACAGTACTTGGTCAAAATAATAAATACATTCCTCAATTCTTTAATATTGTCGCAGTCTGCTGTAGTCTTTTTGGATAGGCCATTTATTTACTGTTGTTTATTTTTATTCGTAACAAAATATTTTGTTAAAAAAATCAACCATGGGTCGAAAAAGTCATTGTTCTCCGGAGGAGAGAAAAATTGTTTCAAGACTAAGAGAGAGTTACCAAAGTCTCCGTTCTATAGCAGAAACTATGAATCGGTCGCTATTTTTTGTACAAAATGCTTTAAAACCCAAAAAGCCCGTCTAAACTGCCGACAGACCCAAAAAAAAAAACTTCAAAAACAACAGATATCCGTATTGTAACACTTGCGAAGAAGGACCCGTTTGTGTCTTCAAGAGCGATTTCAGCAGAAATTGGAAATGTAATCTCATCGCGAACGGTTCGCCGTAGACTACAAGAAGCACATTTACCAGAACGGATAGCCAGAAGAGTTCCTTTGTTCAGACAAAAAAAATTTAAAGGCTAGATTGGCTAGATTGCAAGAAGTCCTTCCAAATGGTCCAGAGGAGACAGTAGAAAAAAAATGGCGAAACATTTTGTGGGGCGATGAAACAAAAATTAATGTATTAGAAAACGACTGTGGCCGGAATGTTCGACGCCCTAAGGCTAAGGAATTCCATGTTCGCTTTACAAAGAAGACGGTCAAGCACGGCGGCGGCAATATTATGGTCTGGGGTTGTTTCTCGTGGTATGGTGTCGGTCTGATACATCGAATTACCGACACTATGACCAGGTTCCATTACAAAGATATCTTGGAAAATACGATGTTGAACTATGCTGTAGAAAGAAAGTATGCCTCTCAGATGGACATTCCAGCAGGATAACGATCCGAAGCATACTACTAAGTTGGTAAAGGATTGGT
This sequence comes from Philornis downsi, assembly GCA_019455685.1. NCBI lineage: Eukaryota > Metazoa > Arthropoda > Insecta > Diptera > Muscidae > Philornis > Philornis downsi. The sequence continues at coordinate 29,456 of JAHXMU010025932.1, read as the reverse complement.
TCCAAGATAATAATGATGCCCTTCTTGACTGACCAAGTCAATCTCCGGACTTAAATCCAATCGAAAATCTGTGGAGAGAATTGACACAAAGAATTGGAAGGGAGGTTCTTAAAACTAAGGATCAGTTAAGAAATTTTGTTGAAAAAACTTGGTATGAAATACCAGTAGAAATCCGCAGGAAGCTTATTGCCAGCATGCCAAAAAGAGTCAACAAAATAATTGAAAATAAAGGTGGATATACCGGTTTTTAACGAAACTCAGCCAATTTAGCAGAAAAAAACTTGATTTTTTAATTTTTTTGCTTATTTTAACTAAATGTACTTGTTATTTTGTCCAATATTTTTTGATTAATTTCTTACTTACAAAAAGCTTAATTTAGTTTTTGTTTTTGGTTATTGTTTTAGTATTTATTTTATTTCTAATGTTATAACAAAAGAAATTAAAATTTTCGTCTACGAGACTTTAAAAAAAAATGTAGGGTGTACTTATTATTTTGACCATATGTGTGTATAGTTAATAAGCCGAGGACTTCAGAATATTATAGTGTTCCTTCTTTTATTGTGTGTTATAGTGCATTCTTGATAAGAATCTGGGGATTTACCACGCCCCTTCTGGCACCCGTCACACTTTTTAGTTGGAAATGTCGATAACGGAAGCAACCTTAATATACATATTCATATTTCGTGTACGGCTTCTATTAAAGAAATGTCTGATTGACACGGTTGTCTAAAAAGTAGCACTTTAATGAAGCACTTTAATGAAAACAGACTTCGGCGGGCAGGTTGATATTCATGATGATTATGAGGTACAACATTTCGGTACAAAAACTTTTGTTTCTTTGGTCGCGAAAATGTCGATATTAGCGAGTAATATGAGCCCACCTAAAGCTTCCCAAAATTACTCATGATAATTGTGGGATACAAAATTTCGATACAAAAACTTTTGTTTCTTTGGTCGCGGAAATGTCGATACAAAAACTTTTGTTTCTTTGGTCGCGGAAATGCCCATATTAGCGAGTAATATGAGCCTACCAAAAGCTTCCCAAAATTACTCATGATGATTGTGAGGTACAACATTTCGGTACAAAAACTTTTGTTTCTTTGGCCGCGGAAATGTCAATATTAGCGAGTAATATGAGCCCACCTAAAGCTTCCCAAAATTACTCATGATAATTGTGGGATACAAAATTTCGATACAAAAACTTTTGTTTCTTTGGTCGCGGAAATGCCCATATTAGCGAGTAATATGAGCCTACCAAAAGCTTCCCAAATTAACTTTAGAAGTTATCATTAAACTTCAGACACTTTGCCATTTCCCAAACAAGAGATGCAATACAATTTTTTTTTTCTTTATGTTAAGGATAACTTCGGTAACAAAATATCGTTAAGGCCGGTTGGTCGTCATACAACCCCAGTTCGTAAGAAACAAATGTTGTTAAAATAATTTCTTAGAAATCAATAGCAAGCTAGAAATCGATCATTCCTATTCGAAATATAAGACGTCTTAGTTTGACTCAATTACCTCTCCCTACCCCAATAACTGCAATTAATGAAATTAGATCACTGCAGCTGGAAATGGTGTCTGCTAAATAAATGGAATATAATATATCACTTCCACATAAAGATCATATTTCCCATATCTATTGAAAAATGTTTGCATTGGACTTTGGCCTTCAATTGATATGTTCAATCACATTGAAAAGTTATACCCTTTGAGAGAAAATTGACCGATTGCCCGATTGTTTTCATTGTTTTTCTTTTTTGTTTGTTGCCTGTCTTGTTTTCTAAACAAAATTGTTAATAGTCGAACGAAAGAAGTTGTTCTCGTATTTTATTTTATAACGTAAAGTTTATAAACAACCGATTTAAGTTGCCGTCTCTGCTTCTTCTTCTTCATATGTCCATTGTTCATATCAGTGGATGGATGGTTGGATGGATGGTGATGATATTCAGGCTCATTTATGATTGTTGGAATGGACGCAAGTGATCGATGCTCAGGGTTTGTACATCATCTCAACGTCGCAGTACGTTGTATGCAATTGAGTACCCAATTCGTTTATAATGTTGTTACGGTATTTGTTTATATGAGATTGTACATATAGTGTTTTTATTATTTGTTTATAAACGCGTGGTTTTATAAATAAACCGAAAGATAAAAAGAAAAGAAAAAAAAGAAGCAAATGAATAATACTCAATGATAAAACAATCTCCTTGGCACTTGCTATATTCAATGTATTACACCTGTACAATAACGTATAGAATAATAGAATTAAATTACCTAGCAGAGACAGGCACCATTTACCTGCAACACTGTGCAACAACAATTTTGAGAGTAGGCAATTTCCTCATTAAATGATGGTAATAAAAGGTGTCCCAACAAGAACGCAAGATTTAAATTTGGCGCCATTCGAAGTGTCATTGTTTGACATTTGAACATTTGTTATTGTTTGCTAGTAGAAGGTACGAGGTTAGTAAAAATGAAGCGCTACATGAATGAACAACGCATTCTCACTGTGAAATTGTTTTACTAAAATAGTGAAAGTTTTGCGGCTACAGTTCGCAAATTGCGATCAATTTGGGGTCACAATAATGCTCCAAAAGAGTCAATTGTAAAGAGATTAATGGATAAATTTGCCAAAACTGGGTCTGTTAGTGATGTAAAGACAACAACGTGCCTTCGACCAGGTCGATCGACCGAAAATGTCGCAGCTGTACGCGATGATGTCGCTCAAACTCCATCCACCTCAATTCGACACCGAGCTCAGCAAATTGGTGTCTCCAAATCCACTATGCAGCGAATTTTGACTCAGGAACTTAAGCCAGCTGGCCATGAACAGCAAAAGGAGTTCGTTAATTGGATATTGGAGAGAGGGAATGCTGATTTTTTTTTGATTTTGCTGATCTTCAGTGACGAGGCCCATTTTCATCTTGATGGCTTCGTCAATAAGCAGAATTGTCGCATTTGGGGTGAGGAAAATCTTCGAGTAATTCCCGAGAAGCAAACACATCCTCAACGTGTCACTGATTGGTGTGAATTTTGGGCTGGAGGAATCATAGAACCTTTTTGTTATGAAAATGAGGCATGTCAAGCGCAAACACTCAATGGTGTTCGGTATCGTGAAATGATAACCAGGTTTTTTCGTGCCTAGAATTGAAGAAATGAATGTGGAGGGCATGTGGTTTCAACAAGACGGCACCACATGTCATACAGCCAGAGAAACAATTCAATTGCTGCATCAGTCATTTAAATCTTGCGTTCTTATTGGGACACCCATAGATGAGTGTAGTCAAATCCCCAAAAGGCAGACCGCTATGTAGCCACACATACATGTAGTATTTACGGACTGACAAAGTCTTTATAATTCTAACTGATGTTGTCGGAAATAAGCTAGAAAACAAAAACAATTAGAAATATTACATTGATCTGCAAACATGGGTTTAGTGAAATGTTTCAATATTACTTAGTTTTTCATTCAAATGGTCTATTTTAAAATTTAAAGGTGCCATTTCGTTCCTATTTTAAACATTACAAAAAAATTCTCTAAAACGAACTAGCTGTTCATTTAACGAATTGAAATGTTCTACAATTCACTGCTCAACAAATTTTACTAGAGATTCTTACAGACAACAATTATTCGTCTACAATTTCCATACGATTTTAAGCTCTTTTTCAAAATAAATTTAAAAAAAGTTATCCAAATAAACCGATATTTTACATAAAACCAGCTACAAACATATCGTGGATATCCTCGGATATAGAAATACTCGGATCATCACTTGGTTGCAGCTAAGCTACACAACAGATTTAGCATAGTGAAGACACAAAGAAAGCTACATATGACTAAACTCCATTCTCCAAAATTGCCAAAGCCTACTGCTTCAATCTCTCCTCACTACTACAATAAAATGGCCTGATCCTGATGTTACTGACACACAGTAGCAAAATATTGCAACAATCACTGGTATGATGAAGAATGTATACATGGTAACGCTGAAGCCTACTACCAATCTCTCTCAACTATTACAATAATGGTAACGCCACAGCCAATTGAACAGCGTGATGTTGGGCAAAGAGAAGAGAGACAACCCAGCTTTTTAAGCAGAATAAATGGTTGTACAAGGAGCGGGGAGCGAGGATATGTAAAGGCACAGAGATAGAGATAAAGCCCGAAAATTGCACCAAAAGTCAAAAGTCAGAAAACCGCTAAAAGATTCTGTATGCATGGCGCTGCTACAGCCAATTATTACACGTGCTGGGAGAAGGGGAAGGGAAGAGAGATATGCCGAATTTTTAAGCGGTAGAATTGATTGAGGAATGCGAAGGTGAAGATATGGAAATGTACTAAGAAAGAGGTGAAGAACGAATATTCCTCCTGTAAAGAAATTTGTTCACAGATTAACAGAATGTGCTGCAATTATTAAGAGAGCGTTTCTAAAGGGTGGCACATAAGTAACGTTAACGGCGACTATATTGAATGCGTTTTTGTGCATCATTTGGTTTTAACTCGTGAACCAATTACATCTTATATAGGAAAAGATGGAACATATGTCAAATTCTTTGCAAAGACCGCCTAGACATCTCTGGTAAAGTTTCGGGGTTTCCCTTAATACATTGCTCGAGCAATGGTCACGAACTGCACGAGGTCTTCCAGTACGTCGAAGATCACAGACAGCCCCTTGTTGGCCAAAACGCTGAACCAATTGGTAAATTGTTGGAGCGCTATCAACATTTCGAACATGAAAGAAATTTCGATATGATCTGAATAATCAAATGCTGACTTTCAAACTAAAATTGAAATTGAAATTTGGTTCTTTGTTCTGTGCTGAGCCCTTCCATCATAACTTTCCTAAGTATTATTTAGTTAATTCTGTAAAGAGACGAAAAAAAAGACTTAAACAAAAAATGCATTCACTCATCAAATTTTAGCGTTACTTATGCGCCGCCCTATATAAGCTACCATTTCCGTATGGCAGCACAAATGAGGAAGTCACGTCAATTACCGACGATGGCATAGATAGCCCAACAAATGCCAAAAGGTGGTATAACAGTGGTCACGTCTTAAAAACACAAGAGCACCGCAAGCTGTTGGCCTGTCGACACAGTAGCCTAAGGTCGATGGTGATCAGCTGATAGTCGGCATGCATCAGCTCCTTAACATGATTGAAATAAAGAAGTACATGGCCGACAATTGAAAATTAAGTGCACTATATTCTGCATCAAAGAAGAGCGATCCTATTGAGTGTACCAAATACCGCGGTATCAGTTTTTTACCCATCATTTATAAGGTCTATCGAGTGGAATATGTGAAGGACCAAAGCATATAGTAGCTGTCTTGATTGTACCTTATCAACACGGCTTTAGGCCAGGTAAATCAACAACTAGATCTTTACACTGTGTCAAATTCTGGAGAGGACCTAAAAACTGCATGAGAATATGACAGCATTTGGTATTCCTGCTTATTTATAGGACGATGCTGACTGACACGAATTTTTCAGTAAGAATAGGCAAAAATTTACCAAGCCAATTTGCAACAAATGAGAATTTTTCAGGGTTAGGCTATTACCCTGCGGCCTCTTCAACATATTATTGAAGATGACTATGAGGAAAACTGCTGTTGACACGATAGCTACCGCCTATAACAAAAGCTATATGCTACTTGCGAATGCTGATCATAAAATATTATTGGCAGAAAACTGCGAGATGTAACTGCAGCCTTCTCAGAAATTGAGAAGGATTTAAATTAATATAGTTATTTGTTTCGCGAGCAAAGAATCAACCACCTTAAGTAAGGAAAAAAGTGTAGTCATTTGATGATTCCCCCACCACGACAAAAGCCTCAAATTGTAAATATAGTGTAACTGTTTTGATTGAGAATATAGTTTAAGCAAATAACTTGTATTGTGTATTCTAAGAATCTTGGATATGTTAGTAAAGTTATTTAATCTTCCAAACCTCACATTTGGAAGTAAAATACTGTAAAAGGCAGTAGTTATACATATTTCCCTATAATGCGCAGAATCCTGTGTAATGGTGCCAGAGGATAAAATAGTTCTAGAAGCTTTCAATATGATAATAACGGGTTATCCATTTGGCGAAAACAAAAGTAAAGTTAAATATATTTAAATATTTCATTATCATGCTTAAACTTTGCAATTATATACAAAATAAAATGTCATTTAAATGACCGCCTCTGGATTTGTTGCAACAGTGCATCCTTATGAGCTAATTTTCGACCAATTTTTCTCTCCTTCGGAAGGTATCTCGGCGATAACTTGACGTATATATTTTTTTTCAAATGCTCCAACGTTTGTGGATTATCCGCGTAAACACTATCTTTGACGTAACCCCACAAAAAAAGTCTAACGGCGTCAAATCGCATGATCTTGGTGGCCAACTGACGTTGCCAAAGCGTGAAATTACGCTTTCTGGAAACTTCTCACACAATAAAGCCAACATCAATTGCAGGGCAAAAAAAAACCGTTTATCACAATGACACTTCCAGACCATAATGCGCACCAAACAGTCACTTTTTCCAGATGTAATCACTTTCTTCACAATCACTTCTGAGTTCTTCGAGACCCATATGCTACAATTTTGTTTGTTGACGTAACCGCCGAGTGAGAAATGAGCTTCAACGCTGAAGAAAATGTTGTTCAAAAAATTAGCATTGAAAGTCTGTTGCTGTAGCACCCAATCAGTATATCTACAGCATTGTCAATAATCATCCGGCTTTAATTGTTGCGTGAGCTGAACTCTATAAGAATGGAGGTGCAAATGAGCCGTAAGATAGGCTCAATCGGTGAATCGACAAATTCAGATTATACACCACACTTTCACTAATAGAAGCAATATCTTCGGCAGTTCGTGGATTGCGATGATGCACAGGCCTGACCACATCTGTAACGCTTCCAGTCTGTCAGATTCCTTGCATAGTTTGTCGATTATGACGACGACTATAATCACTCTGTAATGCGCGAAAAGTGCCCGCGTTTGGATCACCAATTTCGTAGTAAGTTTTAACTATTTTTACGCGTTATTCGGTTGTTAAACGATTCATATTCGTAAATACAAGCCTTTCACTAAATAAATAACACTTTAGATGATAGGTATTTAACAGCTGACAGCCTTGCCAGACCGGTGGTATTGAAACCACTAAATGGATATTCCTTTACTTCATATATCATAGTGATCTATTATATCGGTATCATAAGAGTTATTAGATGTACGAGTACCAATTCAGGCGCATAAAAATATAGCGATTCCGTTACGGAATGGAAGAAGATATTCCGTCATGAAATATCTTCCACAATATACCCGGCATGGTGTAAAGAAGGGCGATGAAACCCTGGCATAAGATCCCGAGTTTTTGAAATCCCGTAAATCAGCAAGAAAAATAGATTATTTTTGAAAAACTTCCTCTTAAAGCCAAATTTACTGTCAACGTAAAAAACACACTAAGATGTGCCCGTATTTCACTTTAAAGAATGGAAAACTAAAACACCTTTAACTTTCAGAACAACAACCTTCTGTTCAAGTTCTGACCCTGTCAACGAGACGCCTTCGACAGATACTGCAATTGAATATTGCAAAAAAAGTCATAAAACGAGCTATCCTAATGATAACACACACTGCTAAGCAATACAAATTCGTAAGTAATAGATTCTCGATTTTGTGCTGGCATTCAACAATTATTGTCGTCAAGTGATATTGCGCAGAATGTAGGCCAAAAACTGGGTCATCTCCGCGTCGAAACGGCATTACCGCAAATTGTAAATTCATACCAATCTACATATGCGAACGCACATGTCAACATGTTCATGCATTCGAGTACCTATACAAGCGTATGTACGGCTATATAGCTTACAGTATCCGTTGAGAAGCTATTATTTATTTGTTTAGTTTGTTGTTAATTCATTTGAATTTAGAGGTTTTGTTGGCGGGAATATTCAATTGTTTTACATTGTTCGAACTACAACTACCTGTTTTGTTGACACAACTTGATCGCGTTGGCGCATTAGAATGTGTTGGTAATATTTATTCTAAGTATTTTTTCTGTTTTTGTTTGTTTCATTTTCATTTGTAAATAATTTTACATCTAATACTGACAATTCTGAATAAAATATGATTGTAATATTTCCTGAAATAATTCATACATAATATTCGTTATTGTAATGGGATTTGGATCAATTGTTTTAATTACTATTTTAAGCAATATCATTTGAAATTATGTTGAATTTATTTTTAAATGGAAAATTTGTAATTTTCAGTTGTTGTCTTATTACGAATTTAATTCGATTTTCTGCAAAATTTTTGAAGGTTTAATATAAATTAGGAAAATTTTGGGGAAATTTATAAATTCATGTGCACTGATAAATTCTTTAAAATAAAATTTTCCCTGGATTAATTTCAAGCATATTTTAGAATGTATACATTGTTTTACGAGTTTGGGACGATTAGCGCGCCACCTATCGTGCGTTAATTATAATATTCTATAAACGACAGCATAAATTTAATGTAATGGAATAAACAGATTGATATTAATTTCAATAAATCCAGCATCCATATCTTAAACTTGGAACCACAACGTGCAAATTTTTTCAATTACCTATGAATTGAAGAGCTTAACAGAACCAACCATTCTTGGGAGCATAAATAATTCTTTACCGTTTTTTTTATCAGAAATCTGTTACCTATAGTGTAAAATCGATGCATTATGTGTTATTCCAAGCATTACCCGTCGCTGGAAACTTCTTTTTCCCATTTCTTCTGGCAAGTACTAAAGTTTTCTAACTAAACTAAATAATACTAAATAATACTTGGGAAATTTATGATGGAAAGGCTCAGCACAGAACAAAAAACCAAAGTTGTTCAATTTTACTTTGAAAGTCAGCATTCGATTATTCAGATCATATCGAAATTTCTTTCATGTTCAAAATGCTCCTAGCGCTCCAACAATTTACCGATTGGTTCAGCGTCTTGGGCAACAAGGGGCTGTCTGTGTTCTTCCACGTGCTGGAAGACCTCGTGCAGTTTGAAATGAAGTGACCATTGATCGAGTGCAAGCAAGTATTGAGGAAAACCCCGAAACTTCCTCCAGGCGACGTTCTCAGCAGTTTGAGATGTCTTGGCTGTCTTTGAAAAGAATTTTACATACATATGTTACATATGATATGCTCGTATATATATTTGTTTTTTTTTTTTTTGCTTCAAACAAGGCTTTAACTTCGTCCATAAAATTTAAAAAAAAATCGCCAAATGAAAAATTGTTTAACATAAGCTTTATGCTTTATTTCCCAGATTCATCGCACTTTAATTTTAGTACATTTTAAGTTAGTAATGTTTTTCAATTTGTTAATCTCCGTTTTTGTTTTATACATACGAGGGCGGTTTCAAAACTAGCCGACCTAACAAAGAAGACACAAAAAAGTTGGGAAACATTTTCTTTATTTTTCACCATAATCTCCTTTAAGCTCGATGCACTTTTCCCAGCGATATTCAATAGCTTCTATACCCGGTTTATAGTAAAAACTGCCAAACTCCTTAAAATAGCCATCAACCGCAGACTTAACCTCTTCATTGTTGCCGAATCTTTTACCACCGAGGCATTTTTTCAAGTTTGGAGGTGAAAAATAGTCCGAGAGAGAGCTAAGTCTGGGGAATAAGGTGTGTCATGATGCAGTTCGAACTTTAATTCATTAATTTGGGCCATGGCAACAGTCGATGTGTGAACTGGAGTATTGTCTTGATGAAACAACACTTTCCTTTTCGCCAAATGCGGCCTTTTTTCCATAATTTTATCACCTAAACGCGGCAATAAATTAGCATAATAAATAATATCAAATCAATAAAAATAATCCCATGCGCATCCCAAAAAAACACACACCATGACCTTGCCTGCAGACGGAACCATTTTGGCCTTCTTTAGACGCGATTCTCTCATTCCAGTCCACTACTTTGACTGCTCTTTTGTTCCAAGTGTGAAGTGGCGGTGCCATCTTTCATCCATGGTTACAAATCGGCGCAAAAAATCGGATTTATTGCGGTGAAACTTCGCCAAACATTCTACTGAAACATCTTCCCAACCCGATTTTGCTCTATTGAAAGCAAGCGCGGCACCCATCTTGCACACAGCTTTCTCATCTTCAAATCTTTGATCAATATACAATGTATAGCACTTTTCGAAATGCCTAATGCATCTTCAGTCGACGATTATCAAATACCATTTTGTGGATTTACTTAACCGTGTCTGGTGCGGACACCTCATTTGGTCGACCACTAAGGTGTTCGGCTTAGCTGCTCGTACGGCCTCATTTAAACACTGCTACCTAATATTTTACAGTCACAAACGATGGAGCAGACAGCCTCAGAGTAGAATCTAGCTCGACTTTAATATTGTTCGGACAGTGGCCTTTCAAATGGAGATATTGAATTACATAATGGTCCAATTTGTTTCCAAACTGAAGTCATTTCAGTGGCTGCATGCCATAAAAAGAACAGAAGAAGAAGGAGGGATTTCCGAATAGAAGCTGTACAAGATGTGTATCGGATCGCTTGGAATGGGATAAAAAGGCCCAATTGCACGTGTTCTTCTTTCAAAGAAGTGGGACGAGATGCCTTTTGAAAAAGAATGCCTGCTACTAGGTTATGACATATAGAAAGATCAGTTCGATTTCTTAGAAAGCGTCAAAAGGTTTTACAAATATTATCGCTAGTATTAAACGGGGAATCTTATTTACAAGCAAATATTGCTTTGGGCTAAAAACTGTTGAAAAACTAGATCTCTCTCTCTCTCATCGTGAATCAAAACCCAGCTATAACAGACAGTTTTACCTGCCTTGCAGTACCCATTTAATGGTTTCAAAGCCGCCGGTCTGGCAAGGCTGCCAGTTGTTAAATATCTCCCATTTGAAGTGTTATTTATGCAGCTAAAGGTTTACCATTTACGATTACGGTTCGTTTAAAAACCAAAGAACGCGTTAAAATAGTTAAAACTTGCTACAAAACTGGTGATTCAAACGTAGGTTTTCAATCGAACAAAATTTTCTTCAACGATGAAGCTCATTTCTCACTCGGTAGTTACGTCAACAAGCTAAAATTATGACATATGGATACTCGGAGAACCCAAATGTGATTGTGAAAAAGCCATTGCATGCGGAAAAAGGTAACTGTTTGGTGCGCATTATGGTCTGGAGGTGTCATTGGGTCGATTTTTTTCCGAAAATGACGCTGGAGGAACCGTTAAATTGGAGATGATGAACTAGGCGGTATGTGGTTTCAATAAGACCTTGTCACGAGTCCCACAACAACACCCATTTTGGCTTTATTGTATGAGAAGTTTCCCGAAAACGTAACTTCAGCCGTTAAATACCTGTCATTTGAAATGTTATTTATTTAGTGAAATGTTTGCCATTTACGAATATGGATCGTTTAACAATCGAAGAACGCGCTAAAAATAGTTAAAAAAATTTACTACAAATGTGGTGATTCATCTGTGGGCACTTTTAGTGCATTACGGGATGATTATTGTCGTCATAGTCGACCTACTGAGCAGGGAATAGGCAAGATTATAAAGAAATTTAAAGAGAGTGGAAGCGTTACAGATGTCGACAGGCCTCTGCATTATCGCAACTTATGCACTACCGAAAATATCGTTTCTGTTAGTGAAAGTTTGGCTGATAATCCGAATTTCAATTCAGAGCGCTATGGCAGTATGATAACCGACTTTTTTTAGCCTGTAATTGAAGATTATGAACTGGACGATATGGGGTTTCAACAAGACGATGCCACGAGCCACACAAAATGGCCGATTTTGGCTTTGTTGTATGAGAAGTTGCCAGAAAGTGTAATTCCACATTTTGGCGACGTCAATTGGCCACCATGATCATGCGATTTGACGTCAATAGACTATTTTTGTGGGGCTATGTCAAAGATCGTGTTTACGCGAATAATCCCCAAATGTTAGAGCATTTAAAAACCTACATTCGTCACTGAAAAAGTGACCGAAGAGGCGGTTATTTAAATGGCATTATATTTCGTACATAATGGCAAGATTCAAGCATTATAGTGAAACAAAACTTTAATTGAAATCATAGGTTTACTTGAAAGCGAAAAATGGATAACCCTATATGATGCACAATCTTAATTAAGTGCACAAATGGATGAATTAACCATAACATTCATCAGCAGAAACGTTATAAAGGGTGTCCCAACAAGAACGCAAGATTTAAATGACTGATGCAGCAATTGAATTGTTTCTCTGGCTGTATGACATGTGGTGCCGTCTTGTTGAAACCACATGCCCTCCACATGCATTTCTTCAATTCTGGGCACGAAAAAAATCGTTATTATTTCACGATACCAAACACCATTGACTGTTTGCGCTTGACATGCCTCATTTTCATAAAAAAGGCCCAATGGATCCTCCAGCCCAAAATCCACGCCACACAGTGACACGTTGAGGATGCGTTTGCTTCTCGTGAATCACTCGAGGATTTCCCTCACCCCAAATGCGATAATTCTGCCTATTGACGAACCCATCAAGATAGAAATGGGCCTCGTCGCTGAAGATGATTTTATCGGCAAATTCAGCATTTTCATGTTGTCTCTCCAATACCCAATTTACGGACTCCCTTCGCTGTTCATGGTCACTTTGTATGCATCAAAATTCGCTGCATAGTGAATTTGGAGACACCAATTTGCTGAGCTCGGTGTCGAATTGAGGTGGATGGAGTTTGAGCGACGTCATCACGTACAGCTGCGACATTTTCGGTCGATCGACCTGGTCGAAGACGCGTTGTTGTCTTTACATCACTAACAGACCCAGTTTTGGCTAATTTATCCATTAATCTCATTACAGTTGTCTCTTTTGGAGCATTATTGTAACCCCAAATTGATTGCAATTTGCGAACTGTAGCCGCAAAACTTTTACCATTTTGGTAAAACAATTTCACAATGAGAATGCGTTGTTCATTCGTGTAGCGCTCCATTTTTACTAATCTCGTAGCTTCTACTAGCAAACAATAACAATTGTTCAAATGTCAAACAATGACTTTCGAATGGCGCCAAATATAAATCTTGCGTTCTTGTTGGGACATTCTTTATTTATCATGAGCTATGTGACAACTATACCGATAAGGGTCATGTTAGTGTTAATGGAATGGATAAAAGCACGGAAAATCTTTGACAATAAAATCGATAGGCCGTTATAAAGTGTACGAATAACATTTCGGATCATTTTTTGCAGATTCTTAACAATTCTGATGTGATAACTGAAGTATGAACGCAGAAAATCGGAAACCTGGGAATTGTTCTTTATAATCGATCTGTCTTGTACGTAATTTAGCTAGCTGTATTCCATGATATACCAAATGCAAAAGTGACTAATTATGTTTTTTCCAACATACCAAGAAAGCCGATAGTCTTGCAGCTTTGATGCTCCCCGATCATATCGATAGTAAAATAGGCATATTCCACATGTTGTTGCAGCAGCATTAATTGTAGCCGGACATTCCTTTGTTTTCTCGCTACAGAATATTTCACATATATATATGTACATGTACATATACACTCGTATACGAGTATATATATATATATATGTATCTGTTAAAACTTTAATTGCTTGCTTTGTATTATCGTATGCACACACACGCATACATAAGAACGTCTGCAGAAAATAGTTGCCAGCAAATTCCTTTGTGGCTTTTTTTTAGCTTTCATTTTGTGTCCGCCATCCTTATAGAGAAGACGAAGCTGATTTTTTATGGTTTGTACCACCAGTTGAATGTCTGTTGTTCAAGGAGAGTTTGCATTTATTGTCTACGCCAAGAAGGACAAGAACCTTAAGGATATTGACCTCGTTGCGTTCTTTTTCGTTTTGTTGTTCACAATCTTTTTTCCATACTTCGTTGAAGATACCAACAGAAACGAAGCAATTTACTAAATATAAAAACAAGAGGTTCTTTACGAGTTTCATAGTTTTCGTTTCTTTTTTTTTTTTTTGTGATGGGGGGTTAGAAGGGAAGCGCTGTACCCACGTATGAAAACGAAATAAAGTAATCATTGAAAGATCATTGATCTTATTGTAGAGCACACAAGTGCTCGAAGCTGAGACAGGGTTGGCTTCACGCAGATTCTAATGAATTGCTGGCTGGTTTGTTGCTAAGGTCTACACGCATTTAGCGTCTGATAATTGTTGGCAGATAACTGAATGTATCTTTTAACGACTTACTTTACGGGGTTTTTTGGTATTAGTTCCTAAGGCAACGTCCAAACCTTTGAAATTACATATATTTGACTATAATGCGATCCGCATCTAATCCGAGTGCTAAATTTAAAATATCGCATTTCCTTATCTGGATGTTGCGATAAAGAGATTGTGTCTGCTATGTATGTCGCGAGGACGTCAAAAGAAGTTTAGTGTGTAGTAGAAATGAGGTGTTTGATGTCGTTGTTTAATTTATAAACAGTATTCAAGGAAAGTGCAGGGTTGTCCATTTGATGTGCCTCAAAATTATAAGCAGTCTTGTAGGAGCTGCCTGACATTTCTGCCGTCAAATGTGGTATTTGCTTGCATGGGAATTTTTTTGCAAAAAACGTTAACATTCTAATATAGATATAGACGCATATCGTGATTTCAGAAATGATTTGAATTATAGTGTGATTTGTTAATCCCAGTTTTTTTAAAATCGAATAAAACACTCAAATTTGCATCATACATATAGTAAATTTTGTTTTTTTGGTATCGATAAATTGGACTTTGCCATTTAATTTTTAAAGATAATTTCATGTAAATGTTGTCCGCAGCTCCGTCTCAAAATGTCCATTCGGAAGATTCACGTTTTCGTCACTTTTTCGAGTATTTCGGCCTATATTCCACGAATAACGCGTGTTATGTTATCCTGTAAGGCTTCAATAGTGTTCGGCTTGTCCACATAGGCCAACGACTTGACATAACCCTACAAGAAATAATCAAAAGGCGTTAAATCGCAAGATCCTGGGGACCAACTCACAGGACCAAATCGAGACATAAGCTGCTCACCAAATTCATTCCTCAACATATCCATTGTTTCACGAGCAGTGTGGCATGTTGCACCATCCTGATGAAACCACATGTCAAACAAGTTCAACTCAGCCAATTGGGGTAAAACAAATTCCTTGTGGTTGAGTAACACTTGCCCAATCGCTGAGAACGGTGACGAATTAACATTTCACGATCGTCATTAACACTGGTCGCTACGGCTGCAATATTTTCTTCGGTACGCACTCTACGCAGGCGAGTCGATGGTTTTATGTCCAACAGAGTAAAATTTGGAGATAACAGCACGAATTGTTGATTCGCCAGGTCGATTATGACGACCATAAAATGGTCGTATCAAACGATGCACATTTGTCACAGAGCACGAATTTTAATAATAAATTTCAACGATTTGCAATCGTTGCTCGTTTGTCAGTCCTTCCATGATGAAATGGCAGAGTATATTGTACACTTTTCACTTTGACAGATGACGTTTGGACGCCATTACCAACTAGTGCTGCCAACCTGAAAAACTTAAATCTTAAAAAATCACCTTATACTATCACACTACTGGATGCATTTTTTCTAATACAGCGAATAAACGTGACAAGAACGTAGCGGAATATTGAAATTGCGCGGAGACGTGGAATTAGAACGAAGATTCGTGCCAAATGCAAAAAACACTTCCACTCACATTAAGAATAGTCATTCCTTATAAACCTTTAATTGGGAAGTCATGCCTTGCCCGCCATATTCAGCAGACTTTGCCCCTTCTGATTATTACTTGTTTCGATCGATTACACATGATCTGTCTGAGCAGCGCTCAACACACATCATATGAAGCTTAAAACCAAAAATCGATTCCTCGATAGCCTTCAAACATGTAGCTTTCTATTAATATGTTATTCGTATGCTTCCATAATGACCAATTTTTGACAAAAAAGGAAGAGGTCTAATTTGTATTCCCATTACAATATTCTAATTCCAATATCGTATCGCACCCTCTGTAGTCCTTGAATATTGCAGAAGTCTAAATATTCCTTTAAATTTACCTAATGAACACCAATGATCAAAAGTTCTACAGTCATTATCGCATTTTTAAAAGGTCTAACAATGAGGTGAACAAATGCAGAAAATTTTGTGTTCGAACATTTGACTGAAACTGGAAAAGGTTTTTTACTCCTGCTGAAAGCAACGGAATAAAACTAAACCTCCGCTCTGTTTCCCATACCACACTAATGTTTTAGCTTACGCCTAAGTCGAATCGATTGTAAAGAAAGAGTTCCAGTCACTTCGGTTTTCCGCGATACTTTACCAAGGGGTGTGCTGAGGGGATTAGCAACCTATAATTTTGAAGTGGTGGAAGAATTCATCTACCTCGGTTCTGCTGTAAACAAAACGAATGATGTCAGCATGGAGACAAAGAGGAGAGTATTGCTTGCTAACAGATGTTACTATGGGCTAAAAGAAAGCGATTCAATGATAAAACCCTCTCTCGACAAGCCAAAATCCTACTGTACTAGATGTTAGTTCCACCCGTCTTGTTATATGGCACAGAATCCTAGGTTATGACGCAAGCGGATGAATCAGTACTGGCAGTTTTCGAGAGGAAAATACTCCGGAAAATATATGGACCCATCATCGTTGACGGAGAGTATCGGCGTCACATGAACAATGAGCTGTATGAGCTATATGCCGACATCGACTTGGCCAAACGCATTAATATACAGCGATTGCGTTGGCTGGGTCATGTTGTGCGGATGAACCCAAATACTCCGGCACGGAAAGTTTTCGACAACGAACTCGATGGGCGGCGCAGAAAAGGGCGACCAAAACTCCGTTGGAAGGACCAGGTTTTTGAAATACTATCGCAGCTTGGTGGGACGAATTAGAGGAGAAGCGCAGAAGATCAAAGCGCTTTGAATTATTTTCTACGGGCGGCGTATAATAGATAAGGATGTCTATTCTAGTCGCCACCTAAGAAGAAAAATAAAGCAACGGAAAAGAACCAAGTCTCTGCAATGTTTCCCATACCACACTAATGTTTAAGCTTACGCCTAAGTCGAATCGATTGTAAAGAAAGAGTTTCAATCGCTTCGGTTTTCCGCGATACTTTACCAATTTATTGCACAAAGATTTCTTAAGGCCACAGGCGTAGCAAGGGGTGTGCTGAGGGGATTAGTAACCCTGGAACTATTTTAGCTTCTCCCAATGTTTTCAGATTAGGTGCATTAAATGAGTTTAATATATCTGGGGGGACGAAGGGCTAAAGCCATCCCCATAGAGATTTTATTGCTACGCCAATGCTAAGGGTGAAAAACCAATCGAGCCATATAGTAGCTGGTTCCGTCCAAAATTTCCCTCAAGATAACTGGTGCATTTAAAAAAATAATAAAATAATCTTATCAAGTAAAGTGAATAATTAAAGGCCTTAAGGTCGAAACCATCTTAACCTATTCTCAAACCATCATATGGTTATAATATTATGTGGCCAATGGACGACTTCTGGTAAGATGAACTGCCGCTGTGGGATGCCCAAATTGACAGCCAATACTTCCAAATGAATTATAAACGCCTACCATCGAGGTCGTTGTCGAAAATTTTTCATACTGGGTAATTTTTATCTAATTATGGAAATAAACTCAGTTGTAGATATGAAAGATTTTCATATCTCGAATTGGTTTACCAATTCGTTGCACCAAAATTTCGTGTGGTTTCAGAAAGCCACTTCCGTTCAGTAGAATTTTGATGGGTAGGTAAACATACATCCGCACTTTTTGTAGTTCTAGACATAGTTAACTTACAAGAAAAACTTCTAGAATTTTCTCTATTTTCAAATCTTCAACTCCCCTGACATGTTAGTATTATTCCATTTGTGATTGACGGCAAAAAAATATTACTTTATTGTGCCATTCAGGTGATCAGAGATGCTCGTCATTTCCTTTTCAGTCATATTTACCAAGACTATTAATTAAATAAAACTAGAAATTAACAAGTGGTTAACTATACAATGATTTCAATCATTTCTATATTTCGTTAACACAAAAGAAAAAACTACGGTTTCAGCTAAAAACCTCTAAAACAAATAAATATGACTGAATAGGGGCATAGAAAATTAATTTCAGCTAAATAGAATTGATAAATTTTGAAACATTATTATTATGCGTAGTTAATAAACTACTTTTATACATTTTATATTTTGTGTTATTCTGAACTATATGAAAATTTCTAAATATTAAAAATAAAAATATAAAAACAAAGAAAATCTTAACTATGTAATTCAAGACGTATAGTGAAAATTTATGATTGTTAAAGACGATGAATAATCGAATAGATTTAGAAGAAAATAGGTCTGTAAATGGAACAAGCAATACACTACCTAGGTATAATTAAAATTGATTGTAAATGTGTGGACCGATGATAATGATAGTCACTAAGAAGCGCGGAGCACAAGTGTATTCCACGCTTTCTTCAGCTACAAAAGATATTGGCTAATTTAATCGTGGTCGTACAACGTTGAAACGCAGTTCATCTTAATTAATAGCGGTACACCAGCAAAGATCGAAAAATATGCAATAAACGATTCGAAATAAAGACGTAAAAGGTGAAGCTAAAAAGCAATCGGCGGAGACTCGAAAACATATCACTAGTATTCAATCAGTAATTTTTGTTTGTTAATTGACCACTGCCGAAATTTCAGACATATTAGTCACCGTGTATAATGCGTAGAATGCAGATAAAAATGAACATCGTGAACTCATTAGATTCCTATTTTTAAAACCAAAACGAACGATAAGATTAATATCGAATTACACGGTGTTTGTGGAGAATCTGACCGAATGAATGGCGATGACGACGGATTAAAAAATGGCAAAATCCACAAAATGAAATGGGCGATCGACTTGTGAAGATGTCCGAAATTGCTATGGTTATTGCTATTACTGTCATTTGAACATTTGGAAGAAGCGTTTTTAACGCTAAATTGTTTCTAACTACATCGAAATTTAGACCTACCATAATGCTGCAGCGTTAGGTAAAGTTAGAAGACTTCTCCAGGGGAATCAAGGATAAAAAAACACCAAACTGTCTGGTGAAAGGTGTAGCGGCTGTCTTTTTCTTTTCTGATAATTCACATCGGTTACCTTAAAATGGGGAGAACAAAAGTATTTGGATAGAAGAAAACTTATTTCCATTTGAGTAATGTGACAACAAACGCATCCTTTGGCCATTCGAAAGACTATTTGGCGTAACTGTAGACGAAATTTGGATTCCCTACAAAACGTCAGAGACTAAGGAAAGTTGGGCATACTTAAACTTTCCATTGCAACAGAGAACGAACATGGCCAACATGGGTGTGGTGTCTTTTTTTTTTTAATGCTCAAGACAAAATTCACATCAATCTCTTGAAAATGGCAGAATATGTGCTGAGGCCGTAGATTTCTCATGTCAATGAATGGAAAATAGATTACATGTGTATTTTCGAGTTTATTCCCAGCTGGATGCCGTGTTTGACAACCATCGACAATTAATGCTATCATATGACTATTTTGGAGGAACATTTGGCAAGGCTTATCCGCAACAACGAGTATTTCGGGCCATTTGGTTGCTGTAAACGAAAGTTGGATCCATTACAACATACTAAAGACTAAAGGATAGTTGAAGCAGTAGATTGCGTCAGGTGAATCGGGACCAATCGAGGCCAAGGTGGACCTCTTAGCCAACAATATATTGTCGTCTGTTTTTTTGAAATGTCCGTGCTATAATTCTCATCATTTACCCTAAAAAGGACAGAACGATTACTGAGGCCGTACGAGTGGTAAACATATTGTATCGATTGCATTTCGAAGCGAGGAAGTTTGCTTCTATTTGAGTGCCGCGGTTCTAAAACAGCCGACAACAAACAAAATTGTCCGACAATATCGGAAGAACGTTTGACGAAATTTAATCGTAGTAAACAACATTCTCTGTAATTGTGGACTTAGGAACAGTGGATATTACCAGTGGAATAGATAATGAGAAAAGTTGAGATGAAACTGCCAAACAATCAACAACAACTGGCAACTGCTTTGTGGGATGGAAGTTATAAAACCCACAATTTGCATTGAAAAAGTTATTTTCTACCAGGATATCAAACCGGCGTACAAGAGCTTAGTCGCCAAAACAAAATTGTACGACCTGCATAAGGAATTATTTCGTCATTTCGGTGCCCCATAGCCACAATCTTCCTCCAACCTTAAAGACATGACTCATTAGAAAGAGATCTTAGTCAAATGAAGAACCACAACTTTGAAACAAATGTTCTAAGGAGCTCGACTAATCGTGCTATGCAGGAAGCTGACAATTAAGAGAACCGTTAGGTTAAGTGTCTCGTATTTGAAGGAATTTACAATGAGAAAAAAATTGAAGTTCGAACTTTGTTGTCTCACTCACTCGTAAATATTATTGATGCTTAATGAAAGCGATTTAGTCTTCGCCTAAGATTTTTGTTAGGACATCAAAGAATAAATCCTTACAAAGAACCATTCATTATCGAGGACTTTTCCATCAAAATTTTCGAGATTTGGATGTGCAATAAAAAAAAGTGTCACTACTGTCAATTCAGTAGCAATTATATGCTGGGCAATTATCATGCAACCACCAATCAGCAGAAAAATCAATAATCTGCAAATTGAGCTATATAAAAGTTTCCCAATTGTATATGAGCCATACAGTAAATTGTTATCTCCATTATCGCTAACACACGTTTAAGTGCCATATTTACCTATCTAGTTCCCAGACTTCATTAGAATGGATGTGTTTATTTCCAATTTGACTTCTGGTTTTTATCTGACGTCTATTTATGTCTGCTAACGAAATAATAAATTATAAACCTGTTATTTAATTATTTGGATTGTTCATTATCAGCGCTATCACACTGAAGATAATTCAGAAATGATGTCGGATACTCAGTGCATCTACTCTTCCTACCTTTACTTCACATTTCCACCGCTGTGCTCCGCACACGGCATCACATTGCATGATGGAGAGTTCAAAGCTCGGCCAAATATTTTATCAGATTGTTATGGTAAAACACAAGCGAATTTAAACATTTAAAACAGGGAAGGAGAGGTCTGTATTTAGAAGTTTTCTACAGATTACATTATGTGCGTTTGAGGCAGTGATGAAGAGTGTGATAGGCGTGTTTGTTGAAATTTAAGACACATCATTTGGAGGAATACATTGACCTTTGAAAGTCACACACACACACACAGATGAGTGCAATGGAAACGAATAGTGGCAACCATAAAGATGTTTTTGTAACAAATCTCACGCTCGCAAGTTCGACACTTTTACGGCCTCGTTTAGCCGAAATACTTGTACGAACGCGTTTAGGATCAATCACCCAATATTGTACTGCTGTATTAAGGAGTCAATTATGCAGAAGAAAATAAATGTGTTTTATGTACATTTAATAGGTTATTTCTTGATTATTTCTTATGGCAGGTGTGCTAATGACATAGTTCACAATCTGATCCCCAAAAATCCAAATCCAAATTTGACTGGATTCAGTACAAGATATGGAATGATAAGAAAAAATGCTGAGGTTGAAGAAAAGGGGTTCAAAATATATGGATGAAATCGGTAATTTGTATGTGACACACCAGAAGAAGCGTCGTTACTTAGTCACATTTTACAGAAAATTCTAAATTAACGCGATAGACAAAACCGTAAACTATTATATCGTATTACAGAGTATAAACCGAATTTCGGAATAGTGGTCATTTTATATAGGAGATGGCAGAAGTGCTATGACAATGCACTGTGCTCTCACTATGGGACCAAATTTTCATAAAACGACAAATTTAATTAAATTCAGTGCAAGTGAATGAAAGATCTTAACTTAAGAAAATGTGGGTTAAAACGATCATTAGCGTAGGCGGTACTAGAAAGGGCGTGGTTAATCGGTCGAGTTTTTCAAATTCTGCCAAGCATTGCAAATCGATCAAATAGTCAAAATTTTAAGTTACTGCAACCTATTAATGAGAAGTTAAAGGGGAAAAGATATCATTTCAGAAAATCGGCCAATTTTTGTGGGAAATAACAGAAAAGCTACTATTTGGCCAAATATCAAGTTATTCCAAGTTTTAGGAAATTTCATAGATTTATGGCAACTATCATGTCTATCAGCCAGCCAGTCAGACAGGCGGACACCACTCAATTGAGTTTAAAACTCAAAAAACACATCAGGACAATATATATATATATATGGATTAAATCGGTATATATATATATATAT
>JAHXMU010025929.1:0-13447 GCA_019455685.1 Philornis downsi | reverse complement strand
ATAAGTTTCATTGTCGTCATCGTCATCGTCATTGCCGTTGTTGTTTTCTTTTTTTCTTTCTTGCCACTGTTTGCTATGGTGGTGGAGGTGGTGCAACTGCAGAAGAACCAGGCTGAGGAGGAGGAGAAAACCAGCCATTCATTCCCCTGATACCTTGGGCTAATAAATTCTTAAAAAGTTTTGTCTCTCCCTCACAATCGAATCACAGCCTAATTGGCAATCGAAATTTGCACGACAAAAAAAATTAAAATGTAATTCATGTTCAAATTCGTTTTACAAATTTCCGAAATTGGCAAGACTTAAAACAAAAAACTAACTAAAACTAAAATTCAATGAAAGAAATTGCCACCGGCTTGCTGGATGAAAAGACGAGTTCTCCAAGAGTGAATCAAGTTTCTTATCCAGTCCTTTATTTACTTAGAATAGAAATTTGTATTTTTCTAGATTTTCGCTCGCTTTGATCTTCTACATATGTATATATTCCTTGTTTACTTCCTCCTGCAAACCTTCGACAGTGTTTCAAAAACTTCGACTTTTTAACAGAGTTTCGGGCGGCATTTCTAGTGTCGCCCATTAAACCCGTTGTTGAAGAATTTTTGCTTGCAATCGCTGTATTTACATAGATGTGCTCGACATGATTCAATAAGCCTTCATGATTCATACACCAGCAAAATATGCACAGTTATCCATTTTTCGGTTTCAACAGTGAAGTTAAATAGAGCATACATAAAGCCACCAGGATCCCGCCGCTATGTACGAAATGTTATGTCATTTATATGAGCGGCTCTGGGTTGGCTGCAGTAGGCAGCCCACTTTTTCGCACATTTCGGGCGGTATCTCAGCGATAACTTGCGGAATGTTAGATTTTAAATGCTAAAATGTTTGGAGATTATCTGCGTAAACAAGGTCTATGATGTGGCCCAAAAAAAAAAAAAACAAAAAATCTAACGCCTTCAAATCGCTCGATCTTGGTGGCCATTTGACGTCGTCAAAACGTGAAATTATGCTTGCCGGAAATTTCTCATGCAATAAAGCCAAAATTGGTCATGTCGTATGACGTTTGAGTCACCACTTTTGTAGTAAGTTTTAACTATTTTTGTGCGTTCTTTGGTTGCACTAAATAAATAAGACTACAGATGACAAGTGTGTCTAACAGCCAACAGCATTGCCAGACCGGCGGTTTTGAAACCACTGACGTCAACGATGATGGGTATGTAACGGAATATTTTTCTCTCAACGACTGCTACAACTGATTCTCTAGTTGTGTCATTACTTAGTATTCCAATCCGTACTGCAAGGCACGTATATAAGATCAGTTTCCAAAAAATAATTCTGCATTCCTCTTTCAATTCATCGTGCCAAATTTTAAAAACGTTTTAAGGAAGAATAGCGTTTCCAATGATCTTTCGGTTGACTCCTTCTGGACTCTGCTTCGCCCATCGAGTACGTCGTCAACAAAATTTTTTTTGTAATCGTTTTATTTTGATGCGCTTGACAACGTTGCATACATACAGCTGAATGATTCATACGACACCGATACTGTCCGTCAAAAACGATGATTCATCCGCTTGCGTCAATACACAGGGCCCCGTCCGGTACAGCAAAAAAGGTATATAGAGCAAGTAGCACAGTT
Source organism: Philornis downsi (assembly GCA_019455685.1). Classification (NCBI taxonomy): domain Eukaryota; kingdom Metazoa; phylum Arthropoda; class Insecta; order Diptera; family Muscidae; genus Philornis; species Philornis downsi. The sequence continues at coordinate 11,814 of JAHXMU010025929.1, read as the reverse complement.
GGACTTCTGTTCATCGAGAGAAGGCTTCATCGTTACATCGTTTCCTAAGTCCACGGTACCATCTGTTTGCAAACTATATCCTCTTCTGGCCGAACTCCAAAGGCTTCAACTTTCGACATTTCCTCTATTATTTGTCACATCAAGTTTTGACAATATTTCAAAAGCCTGACACCCCCAATGAAGTTTCGGACAGGTATGCTGGGCCAGTATGTGATAAAATTAGATTTGTGTTCGCCGAAAGAAGGCTTTGTCCTCACCCCATTTCCTAAGCCCACAGTAGCATCCGTTTCCAAGTCATATCTTCTTTTTCTTCTGAAATGGTTACTAGATTAGATATTCTGATTTACTATGTGGCGCAAATGGAAAAGAATTCCAATCGCTTTCGTCTTCTGCATTCCTTCTCCAATTCATAACGCCATATTTCGGCAGTGTTTCAAAAGTTTGACCTTCTTCTGTGTCATCCGTTGAGTATGTTTGATCAAGAAATTTTATCTTGCAATCGCTTTATTTTAATGTGCTTGACGACGTTGAACTCTCACATATAACTTCCGTCAACGAATTTTTCCTTTCAAAAACTGCCAAAACTGATTTATGTATTTGTGTCAATACTCAGGATTCTGTCCCATACAGAATGACAGATGTACGAGTACATCGAATTTTGGAATAGGGATTGGGCGGAAATATGTACCAAAAAGAATATAATAGTAAAAAAAATAACTCGATTTTCCTTTAACTTCATTTACTCGTACAGAGGTGTACTGGTTTTTAATGATGAAGGATTTCTGTACATCATTTGTTAAACCCACAGCTACATCAGTTTTCAGGTCGGCTTAAATGCTGACTAAAACGGAAACTTTGATCTATCATAAGCCTCGCTTGGAAAGTAATCCGAAGCACTTCGAACTTCAGCGCTGTTTTTTTTTTTATTTATTTTAAACGGTTAGGCCTTCCAGCGGTGTTTTGACTGACTTCTTCCGCGTCGCCCTAATTTCAAGACTGATGTCGCTAGTTTTATTAGCGGCAAACCCGAGGTAGATCGCTCCAAAGCCATAACTCTCAACGTTCATGCAATGTCTGAGAGGAGAATATACTCTTTTCTTTAGCCTAACGAAGTGCCAAAATGTAAGTTTATATATCATCATGATGATATGTCATGATCATGATATAATGATGTCTATATATCGTCAGCACACTCAAACTCTCGATCAGCTAATGCTTGATAAGGCTGCAAAATCCATGGGGATTTAACGTGAGTCTCGCCACGAAGGGCCTTACCCACGGTGTGCTAATCACACTGGGCATATTGCAATGTCATAGCCAGCACCCCTCTGGGATAGCTGAGTTAACTTGAGCTATCTAGGAATAGGAACCGAAAATTTTGAAGCAAACTACCACAACTGTCAGCCCTTTCTTCCAGCCAAAAGATACCAAATTAATTATGCTAGTATGAAACATAATCCACATTGGCAGAGATAAGGTCTTTCTTTTGATAAGGCTGCAGTAACAACTCGCAGTTACCGGCCACAGGGAAAATTTCAGTAGTTTATTCATTTACTTAAACGTCTAATGTAAAAGTATTTCTGTGCACATCCTCCAATTCGTCACAACAAATTATGATAGAAACTCAAAAATCCGGTCCTTGGTAAAAGTAAGGAATTTAGTGACATTCTTCCGCACCGCGTATTAAGTTTCACGACGGGTACTCTTCATGTTGGCGTGTCCACTGGAGTCGAGTTAGATAAAACCAACCACGTCGTCGATGAAACTTTTATTTCATTATAATGCCAGGACCCCGCCACTATGTACGAAATATAATGTCATTTAAGTGACCACTTCTGTATTGGTTGCAGCATTGGACCCTTTTGAAGTAGTTTTCGACCACTGTTTCCCACATTTCGGCCAGCATCTCGGCGATGACTTGACGGTAACCGTTCTTCCAGCTTCTTTTTCAAAAAAATATGGCTCAACGAACGCCCCCAGGCCATAATGCGAACCAAATATCCACTTTTTCCGAAGCCTTTTCCACAATCACTTCTGGATTCCTCGAGTCCCATATGCGACAATTTTGCTTGGTGACGTAACCACCGAATGAGAAATGAGCTTTATTGCTAAAGAACATTTTATTCGAAAAGTCAGCATTGAAATCCTGTTACTCTAGCACCCAATCAGCATATCTACGGCATTGTGAATGGTCAGCCGGCTTTAATTGTTGCGTGGGTTGGACTCTATACGGATGGAGCTGCAAATTCAAATGTAAAAGACGCCATGGTGAGCCTGAGAACACTTTGGAATCGACAAATTTGGATTATCCACCACACTTTCACTAACAGAAGCGATATTTTCGGCAGTGCGTACATTTCGATAATGCATAGGCCTGACCATGTCTGTAACGCTTCCAGTCTCTTCAAATTTCTTTGTAATCTTGCCAATTCCTTGCACAGCAGGTCGATAATCACCCCGCAATGCACGTTTGAAAAACCACTTTTGTAGTAAGCTTTAACTAATTTTAACGCGTTTTTTTGTTGTTAAACGATCCATATTCGTAAATGGCAAACCTTTCACTAAATATATAACACTTCAGATGACAGTTATTTAACAGCTGACAGCCTTGACACATCGGCGGTTTCGAAAACACTAAATCAATAACTTGATATTCATATGATCTTCCATGGACTAAAACTATTTCTGTTTTTTTCTTCAAATTACTTACGAATAAATATTGAATTATACCATGAAAATCTAAATTCAATATTTCTTTTGGCAGAGGAAAGTAGATAAGGGAGAAACCCCTTCATCGAAAGCAGACTTTAGTATTGTAAACTCTTAGCAAGTCATGAAAATTCTTTTATGTTTACGTGATGAGAAAAATGGGCCAAGAACTACCCTTTTTCATTTCCCCAAATCTATTTTAAATGCAAACTTTTCATGTATTTTCACAGCCCAATCAACGTAAAATTGCATATGGTTTGCTATAAGGCCATGTTTAGTTCCTTATACAGGGTGGGCCATAAGGGTGTTGGCGGTTATTAAAAAAAAAACTACGAAACATAACAAAAATATATTTGTAGTTTTAAAAAGTAGAAGCATGGGAATTTTTAAGACTTAAAAATAATGTTGTCCAAATGGCTTCCCTCGGCTGCTTGACACTCTTGGAACCGAAGTCGCAAATTTTGGAAAACTCGTTGAAAAGTTGTTCTCGGTATTTTGTTACTTTCCTGAATAATATTCCTCTTCGACTGTTCTAAATTGGTCGGATTATTCTCGTAGACTACCGATTTGAGGTAGCCCCATAGAAAATAATCGCATGGAGAGAGATCGGGGCTACGTGGGGGCCATTCAATATCCCCCCTTTTCGAAATGAGTTTTCCAGGAAAAACATTTTTCAGCAGCTCTATGGATACCCTAGCCGTATGACATGTGGCCCCATCCTGTTGAAACCACATCCTCGAGGTATTGCCTTGAAGTTCTTGCAAAGCTGGCACCAAAAAGTCTGCTAGCTTGTTGCAATAATTGTTCGCTCTAACCGTCATCGCATGCCCTCTTTCGTCCTCAAAAAAGTATGGTCCAAAAGTACCGGTTGACGTTATCCCAGCCCACACGACAAGCTTAGGGCTGTGAAGTGGACGTTCATGCAAGCGTCGGGGATTAGTCTCGGACCAGAACTGACAATTTTGCTTGTTCACATGGCCATTAAGGTGAAAATTGGCCTCATAACTAAAAATCACGTTGTTGAAATTGTTGAACCGCTCTAGCATCAAATTGACAAAGTTAAGTCGGTTATTGGCATCATCGGGTTTTAATTCTTGGACTATCTGAATCTTATAAGCCTTCAAATGCAAATCACGTTTCAAAATTCGTCGTAAAGTTGTTCTTTTGACATCCAAAGACTGACTTCTCTTACGTGTTGACTGTTGTGGATTTCGCTGAACTGAAACACGAACACGCTCCACAATGTCGGCTGATCTTGCAGAAACTAGGCGACCACGAACCGTAATTGGTACTGTTGATCCGGTTGTTTCGAACATTCTGATCCATTTTCGTATCACATTGGCGCTTGGAACTTCACTTAAATCGTGTAAACCGTGTTCATGCCGATACAAACGTCGTGCAGTAATCACTGATTTATTGTTTTCTTAATACGCTCGGACACAAAATGCACGCTGTACTCCCGTGTACGGCTCCATGGCGACTAAATTTCCAGGAAGCGGCGCAGCGAACAACATATCCCCCCGCCACCCCGCGCCGCGCGTTGCCGAGAAATTGAAGAATTAAATCGCCAGCACTCATATGACCCACCCTGTATTAATTCAAATTTAGCTTTTATACAGTAAATTGAAATTAGGTAATAAATAAAAGAAAAAAATTAGAGAACCACATTTTTTTAAGTAGTGGAAAACAATGGTCCCGTACAATTTGAACACAATCTTTTAAATTAAATATAAATTATTTGAAATTGAAATATGTTCCTTTTAAGGGTTTCGATTTATTTCGTATTATCAAAAATCAGAAATAAATGTGGAAAATGTTAAGAAAATAGCATAAAAACTGTAAAATGTTTTTAGCTTCATTTATATTTCCAAATGGAATAACAATCTTGTCAATCTAGTCGAGTGAGATATAATCAAATTTTGTTATTGGGTAAATCGAATTTGAAACATTGGGGAAAAATTTGCTGAAACATTTCACAGGCGACAAACTGATGGCCCTCCACAAATTTTCATGCAAACAGACTTAGATCAAGCCAAGGGAGGAAAAATCGTAGCCCCTTTTCGTTGGAAGAATAACATCCCTTATATGAGGTCGCATAAAATAATTAAAAATATATGTGTGAAAAGATTACCTGAGAATTGGAAAATATTACACAAGTCTGCCAGCAACTGTGTGCATACAAGTTCTATAGAAAGTCGCTAATAGGGTTGACATCTTTAGAATAGATTTTATAAATATCTGAAAATAAAGTAAAAAAAAAAACGATTTAAATAAATATACAGATAGTATATTTAAATGTACAATTTAATTTACGATTTCTCGCTTATAAGATTGAATTGGTAAGTGTACAACGGTCTACTCGATTTTTCGAAATAAACGACAGGGCGTCTAACCCGTAAGTTACCCTCGCTTACTTTTCCTTGAGAGCGTGTCTTACTTATCTGATCGCCTTCAAAATCTGTGTCAATCTAAGCATTTTCCTCCATCTGTTTAGTAGTCTAGACTGCCCAGTCTATAGCTGTTAACACGCCCACAATTTTGCACGTGGATGCCTCAAATTCGCGGGCAAACGAAGTTCGAAATCGGCCAAAATCAACACAGTACGTAAAAACTTTTATTGAACACACCTCTGGATAAATTAATATTTTTTTTATTATTTTTACAATTATTTTAATTTTAGTCTGCCAAAACATAACCCCATCTTAAATTAAAAAACGAGCTGAGTTCGAAATCGACCAAAATCGGCAAAAAAAACTTGCTCATTCAAGAATAGAATCCGTTTGAAAAAATTAATATTTTTCTGTCAAAGAATAATCCCAAGTCCAAAGCTGTTGGGACGTTCAAGATTTTGCACGACAATGTCCCAAACTCACAGGCAAACTAAGTTCGAAATCGAGCAAAATTGGTAAAAATTTGCCCATTCCCGGATTGAACCCACGTTTGAAGAAAAAAAAAAATATTTTTATGTCAAGGAATAATAAAACCCAAAGCTTTAAGGAAAAAAAAATTTTGCTCGTGGATGCCTCAAATTCACAGGCAAACAAAATTCCAAATCAGGCAAAATCGGCAAAACTTTGCAAATTCTACGATTGAAACCACTTTTGGAAAAATTTACATTTTTCTTACTATTTTTGCAATGATTTTATGCTTAGTCTGTCAACAAATAATCCCAAGCTCAAAGCGAGGGCGTCTCATTTTCGCAGGCGTGCTGACATCAGAATCGGGCGAATTCGGCAAAAACTTGCCCGTTCCAGAATTGAACCCACCTTGGGGAAAAATAATATTTTTACAATAATTTTAACATTATTTTGCCAAAGAATAATCCCAAATACAAATCTGTTGGAGCGCAACAAATTTTGTACGATGATGTCTCAAATTCACAGGCGAGCTGAGTTCGAAATCCAGCAAAATCGGCAAAAACTTGCAAATTGTAGGATTCAACTCACTTTTGGAAAAATTTATATTTTTCTTATTATTTTTGCAATAATTGTATGCTTAGTCTGTCAAAGAATTATCCCAAACTCAAAGCGAGGAAGTCTCATTTTCACAGGAGAGAGAGAGAGAGCTGAGTTAGAAATCGAGCAAAGTCGACAGAAACTTGCCCATTCTCGAATTGAACCCACCTTGAGAAAAATTATTATTTTTACAATAATTTTAGCAATATTCTGTTAGGATGCAAAAGATTTTGCACGAGGATGTCTCAAATTCACAAGCGAGCTGAATCCGAAATTGAGTAAAATCGTCAAAAACTTGCCCATTCTAGGATTGAACCCATCTTTGGAAACATTTACGTTTTTCTTATTATTTTTACTAAAATTTAAGCATTATTTCATTACAGAATCATCTGAAACTGAGGGAACCGTCCTAATTGTGGGCGTGCTTATTGAAATATGCTAAAAAATACCCAATTCCACCGGGAAAACGAGGTAAGTTTATATATAGTCTATGATAAGGGATCTTTTCTGACAAAACCACATATCTGGTTTAGACTGTGGCCTACAGATGACAAAAGTGGGCAAAATCTTCTCATTTCATGGCTGGCTGAACCCACATTGGGATGTAGAGATACGATGTGTCAGTAACACACTTTGAAATGGGAATCGCAATTGTCAGTTACTTCGCTTGCCATCACAGGCCGCTGTATGACAAGTGTGTTGTTATGCATAGTTTTTGAATAAGTATAGGGATCGAAAAATTGCAACTTGCGTTTTTTTTGGTATCATTACTAAGATGTAGTATTCGGTAATTATTCGTGGTCCCTAAGCCGAACCCCTGGGTTTACTGCAATTATTTTGTCTCCAGTAAAAGTTGCCACTTTTAACATGAACTCCTATACCATAAATGCGAACCAAATTCCATAATGTTTAAACTGATATGCCCGTTCATTTTGATCCAACATCACAGACGCAACATCGACTCTACACACAGAAAAAAAGCACAACTTAAGACTGCTGCTAACACTGTAGCTCAAACATGGATTGAATGGCGAATCTTATACACGTATAGTAAAAAGAAATCCATTATTTTTCCAAATAGATGACTTTAGTAATCTGCATCTCTGTTTTCAGCAGTGGATCCTTTTGAGGTAGTCGTCGACAACTTTTTCGCACATTTTGGAAGGTATCTCGGCGACAACTTGACGAATGCTGGTTTTCAAAAGCTGCAATGTTTGGGCCTATGACGTAACCCAAAAAAAAAGTATAACGACGTCAAATCGCATGATCTTGTTTGTCAATTGACGTCGCCAAAACGTGAAATTACGCTTTCTGGAAACTTTTCACGCAATAAATCGCTCGTGTTGAGAGGCTCGTGGCACCCTCTTTTTCGGGTTATCCGCCACACTTTCACTAAATAACAGTAGCGATATTTTCCGCTGTGCATACATTGCAATCCAGTCTCTGTAACGCTTCCAGTCCCTTTAAATTTCTTTATAATCTTGCCAAATCCTTGCACAGTAGGTCGATTATAACGACCATAATCAACCTGTAATGCACGAAAAGTGCCCACGTTTGAATCACCACTTTTGTAATAAGTTTTAACTATTTTTATGCACTCTTCGGTTGTTAAACAATCCATATTCGTAAATTAAAACCCTCTCACTAAATAAATAACACTTCAGATGACAGGTACGAGTATTTAACAGCTGACAGCCTTGCCAGACCAGCGGTTTTGAAACCACTAAGTAGATAGCCCTGTATAAGTGTGATTGAGTTACGCTAGATGACGTTAAATTGATAAGATTTCGTACTCAAAACACTACTTAGACGGTTTTATAATTGCTTGACTCAGTATTGTTTGGTCGCCCACTAAATATGGACACCTAGTTTTTCTGCCATAAAGACGAAAACGCAAGCCAAGCGAAATGTGAACAGTTTTCATGGCCCTACTACTGCAACAGCCAATGACGCTCAATTTTGATTTCGTCGACTCCTTTTGTGAATTTTTTTTTTAACATCAAATATGCACCATGCTGTGAAAAGCCATTTGTCAAAAATGTTGTTAAATAAAAAGTGGAAGTCGTCAAGTCCGACCGTCATGTAAGCACTGCCTCCAATGCTCAGAAGCTTAACTTTGCTAAACATTGGATAACTGAATACAAAACAGGATACAAAAAGACTTTCGGTGTTTGGCCGAATTTCTATTTCCATTTCCTCTGCTGAATGGTAACAAAATCGACCCATTTCTGAAGCGTTTCTATGAGATAAGCATAAGGCAGTTATCTCCAAAATGGCAGCAAGTTATCGAAAAAAATGGTACATATTTGTCCTAAATCGAATTATTCTAATTGAGCAAAAAAAAAACCTGTAATTAACAAAAACAAATTCCTTTGCATTCCATGAATGAGACATGGAAAAGCTTCTCAAACTCAAAGAGTCTCCACATTCTAATTGAGCAAAAGAAAGCCTTTAATGAACAAAAACAAACTCCTTTGCATCCCATGAATGAGACATGGAAAAGCTTCTCAAACTCAAAGAGTCTTCACGCATTGAGTTTTTAGTCTCACTCAACTGTAGATCTCCAGTTTAATGACGATTCCAACGACACAGTCTCCAGTCTGCAATTGCAAGACTTGTCGATTACTCGACTACTGGAAGGAGTCTTCAGACACACCAGGGTGATCGCAGCTAAAATAGTGATAGGTGGATGCATCAGGGTTTGAACTCGCGATCATGTCAACGATAGTCACGTGTACTAATCATCTCGCCAAGGCGCTCACTTGGTGATGTGGTTAGGAGTTTCAAAATACTTGAATGTGATGGCTCGTCGAACCCTAGGAATGGAAGAAAATACGCCTTTGTACGGATTAGGTTACCGAATCACCATATAATATTGGTTTGGCTTATTGTAATCGTTTGCAAGGGATGCTTCACCATAATCATGTAAAGATTTCAATTTAATAAATATTAATGTCGATTTATTAACTGCACTATTTATTGTTTGCATTTGAATACGATATCCAAAATCACCTCAAACATCTCCCGAAAAGTAGAAAATATCGAAAAACTATTGTTATATAAACACAGTAAACATTTCTCAACGAGTTTATTTTACATTTCGACGGAACTGATAAACTCTAAACTTTGGAAGAAAAATAAGACAACACATAACTAACTCGTACATACCCGCACATGATCCGATATCATCGCACTACATACAACGGACTGGATTGTACAAGTATGTTTGTTAAATACATACAACGAATCATTAAAAAGTCAGAGTCAGCAAAAACAAAAACAAAAGAATTGAGCAAAAAGAATGAAAAATATTAATAAAACTCAATGTTGGCGCTGTTGTTGTTGTTGCTGTTGTCGTAACTTTGAAACTAAAGCTCCAATCCATTCCATGAGTAAAACAAAAAGCGTTCATACACACAGCCACTCTCAGCCACACTAAGCCGTTACACACACACACACACACGCTCATACGCCTATGCACAAATACATTTTTAATGCTCCAAACCAATCTGCTGCTGTCGCTGCCACTGCTGTCGTTGGGAACGACTGACAACTAGTACGATTGCGAGTACTCGTCGCTTAAAAGTCTGCTCAGACGAGGACTGACTGTGACATACAAAAACCCAAATTGAAGGCAATGGAAGGTTGACGAGACGCGGCCACCACTTTGTTTCTGGCTCTGGCTGGCTCCACAGCAACCCAAATCGTCGGACTGGGCTTTACTGTGTTGCTAGCATAAGTGCGAAATTGTCTACGTTTGGGTGTGTGCAAATAAATGTACGAGTACACTGGCCATGTAGCAGTGGATGCTTCTACATCTGTGTGTGCGTGTGTTTCTATTACGAAAAATGTATGAAATCTAACCACTGGCAAAACAACTATTTGTAGATACAAAAAAAAAAGAAAGAATGGGAAAATATGAAACGAGACTAGACAAAAAAGAAACAAGACGAGAGAAGTCTGGCAATTTGGGGGAAGTATTGCAACAAAAATTCATAAAAAGCAGTACACAAATTTCAGTCAGGTGAAATAACTTACATATGTACTCGTTGAATATATACGAGTACAACGAAGTTTTGCGTTGCTGCAAAAAATACTCTGAATTAAAGCACAACGAGTTTTGATAAATTTGTATGTCTGACATCCTAATAGGCTGACAATGCAATCTATGTGAATTTGTAGTACATACTGCCTGATGCGAGCTCAATTATACTGAATATACAGAAATTGATTGAAAAGTACGAGTCTAGATATTTATAAGCAAAAAAAGTTAATTTGTATGGGAGGTAGCAGGTGTGGGCGCAGTTATTCCGTCGATTTTTCACATTTTACCCAGTGTTATGACACAACATAATTGATGAGAATTTAAGTAACGTCAAGCTACGAATTACGGATTACAGTGGAATATCAATTTTCGACAAATCGATCAATTTGTATGGAAGATACAAGAATGAGAGCAGAAAAATCACCCATTTTCGTTCTTAGACTTGGATTACAAAACGCATAATACTCGTATACATATAACAAATTTTGTAGAATTGGGTGGGAAAAGTTGGAAAATATGGAGGTAAGAATATATTTGGGAAAATCAGTGTTTTATATTGACCTATTTTTCCACCATATTGTTGGAGAATGGTAAAACAACTTAATGGATAAAAATATAGATTACTACGAACGTCTAATTGGAATTAGATTAGGATTGATTAAGTTTCGAAAAAATTGATTAATTTTTGTGAGAGGTACCAGATATTACGCTGTGCCAAGTCTTAATAAGTTCCATAATGATTTATCCGGTCAAACAGAGGGACGACTTAAAAAGTCATGAAACATATTTGGTCAAAAGATACATTAAACACTTCCTTCTAGGTGTTACGGTTTCGCCATATCAAATGGTATACGGAGGCGGTCCCAAAACTAGCCGACCTGACGTTAAACCAGCCGGTCGAACAGGGGGACATCGCTCAATCGACTTAAAAAGTCATGAAACACATTTGTTCAAAAGATACATTAAACCCTTTCTTCTGGGTACAAGATTTTTGCCATATCAAATGATATACGAGGGCGGTGCCAAAACTAGCCGACCTGACGTACCATCTGCCAGTAGTTTACAAAAAAAATATTTTGGTGTAAAGTGTCAACCTTATAAAATATATGTTTTAAGTTTCAAGGCGCCAAGTTGTTCAGTATTTTTATTTAAGCCCTCAAAAGTAAATGGTCCAAGTTAATTTGTGAATGTGAAAAAATTGGTTACCGTTACGTAATTCAATATTTCCATTTGAAAAGTCTCAGTTCAACCAATATTGAAACCGAGCTAGCTACTCTGGGGGAGTCTGATCCTTCTTTAACGACTATAAAATTTTGGGCAGCAGAGTTTAAACTAGACCGTACATGCTTACTTTAAATAGAGCATAAACAACACCGTGAAGATGTTTCAGCAGAATGTTTGGCGATGTTTCACCGCAATAAAGCCGAATATTTGCGCCGATTTATAACCATAGATGAGACATGGGCCACCACCCCACTTCTGAGACAAAGGAATAGCCAAAGCAGTGGACTGGAATGAGAGAATCGTGTCCAACGAAGGCGAACAGGGTTACACCTACAAGCAAGGTCATGGCGTCTGGTTTTTGGGATGCTCATGGATGCTCAT
>JAHXMU010025928.1:0-16684 GCA_019455685.1 Philornis downsi | reverse complement strand
AAAAATTCCCATTCTTCTACTTTTTAAAAATACAAATATATTTTTTTATGTTTCGTAGTTTTTTTTTTAATTGAATATTTAAACCGCCAACACCCTTATGGCCCACCCTGTATTTATGTATTTATATATTTCTTTTGTTTTTTCTTTTAAATACATACAAATATTGCATTGAGCTGCTACCTGTGGTTACATGTTTTTTTGAATGTTTAAGTCGTTTAAAAATTCGTTTCGTCCATTAATGGAACAAATCCGAGAAATCTGCAATGAAATGGGTAGTTTCTGAACCAAAATACTCTGCAAATATGCTATGAAAGGGCCTCCCATTAAGATGATCGAAATTGGGAATTTGACAACTTTTTTTTCGGTTTCATTTATACGAGGGCCTTCCTAAAACTAGCCGCACTAACAAAGGAGACACAAAAAAGTTGGGAAACATTTTCTTTATTTTTCAACATAACATCCTGTTATGGATACACTTTTCGATACACTTTTTCCAGCGGTATTCAATAGCTTCTATACCTATCATATTCATTCCTTTTAAAATAAGTTATAACTCTTAAACAAACTTCCTTCCTTCTAATTTACTATATTTTATTTTAGTCCATGTAGTGTTCATTTTTAAGAACAAATTTTTCTTAAAAGCAGCTTTGATTTGGGGATTGGGTTAAATTAATATCTGCATCATATTTAGTTTCAAGTAAATGATCTTGAATATGGATGTCTATTATGGAGCGGATTAATTTCGGAAAAATGTGAATGATATCTGCAATATATTTTTAGAACGTTTTGTGTAGGAAATTATGCAATTTGTTGAACTTTTATTAATATACTTGAAGGGCATATGGAAGTTTGAACTTAAAAGACTCTTATTTTTAACAATTCCTAAATTTTTATGACAGTTTCAACTGCTAAAGAAAGAAAGACGAAAGAAGTCCTTTAAAATTACAAATAAATCTTTTGAATGTTCTGCAAAAATAATACTTATTAAATTTTAATGAAGATATCTAATTATAAGAAGCACCTCTTTGCAATATTATCATTCCATTTTTTAATTTATTGTGGATAATGTCGGGCAAGAAAGTCACAACTTTGCTTACCCCCTAGAAAAAGTATAGCTGCTCAGCAACAGAGTATGAGCCAAGCCAGAACAGCAGAGACCCACCCCTTTTTTGCCATATCAGTATTTTCCTTGGCAATTCCACTTCACTTGATATCAAACAACTAGTGCATTCTAAAATGAAGCCTATCTTTAGGCTTTTGTATGTAAGTAGTTTTGAAGCATGCCTAAAATAAGGAGTTATAACGGTTTAAATGTTTTTTTTTAAGAAATCGTGTTTCTTTTTTGACATGGAATAATAAAATCTTATTCATGAGACTACCACGACGGTCACGTACCGTGTTGATTCACTATTTACCCTATTAAACAGGCTTCATTTTGACTCGGATAACTAATATGTCCGAAAATAGAGTTTATCTCTTGGCATTTTGTATATAAGTAAATTTGGGGTATACTGAGATGTTAAAGTTCAATTTTTGTATTGTCCATTATATATCAATGAAATTTAAAAGTAAATCCTTGCTTACGCATAATAATTACTAAACCCATAAGAACTAGTTTTTATTACAAAACGTATTTCTTATTATTATACAAAAATTATTTTAAGTCTATACCTGCAATTCACGGCCGAATAAGCGAGTATGTCAAAACCCCTAACTTTTCAAATATAATATATCGACTTGAACTGTGTTTTCCATAAATGTATTTATCAATAACCGTGCCAAATATTGGGTCAGTCTCCTAAAAAGATATATAAGTTGGAATAGTTCTTTGCAGCGTCCATGAGCTATCGCGGTGTGATATCTTAAGTTAGAGAACAGGACCCCCGTTTGCCAATTCTTAGATATTCCTAAAATTCTTAGATACATCCTAAATTTATCTTCTACACTGCAATTGAGACGTTTACTTGTAAAGTCCTCAACTGTAATGAGATTGAGTGTTTTAGAATAAGCTTTATGTCGACTGATCTGTTAGAGAATTTGTTTGATTTGCTCAAGTCAGTTCTGATTTTTTTTATTTTATAAATCTCTTAAGGTATATATATGTCAGAGTGAACCCGTTGCTGCCGAACCATACATCCCCACAGTTGCTGAAAAACATCTGAAAAATGTCAACTTCTAGAAGTGGTTTCTTTCTTTTATATGCCAATTTTTCCCCTGTTGGATCGGTTTTGTTCATATCTGAACTTAACCTCCCAGTTATAATAAAAAAAAGGACATCCGGGAAAGTTAAAATATCCACTAATCAGGATTTAGAAGTTGTGAAAAATTGTATAATCATCGATGAATTTAACATGAGTTTGTCATAGGGGGGATGCTATTGTTTTTGATACCTTTTCACTGTCTTTTTACCAGGAAGAAATAACAACTATTTAGATCAGTTTTCGCGACAATTTTCTTCCTTTAATCAGAATTCACATAACTAATTAAATCAAGTTCTTAACGAACAACAATTTTAAGTATATTTTTTCGAACAATTTTAAGTTTCAGAAACCAAAAAATAAAAAATACTAAAAATGTTTATTAATCTTACAACGGCTGTCGAACTGTCTTTTAGTAGTGTGCTTCAAAAAAGCTTCCCAAGAAGTGGAAAATATGCCCTTATGGCATTTGTGGAAGCAATAAAAATATTATTGCTACGGAATGGCCTTCACATTTTTTTTATTATGAAACGTAGTTATCCAAAACGCTACTCTCTCAGCTCAATTTGCAATCCACGGCAAAGCGCAGTTCAATTAGGGAAAAGTGTCAATATATCTACTCCTGACGTAGGCGCATATTAGCACGTACACAATTGAAGCAATTTGAAATACAAAAAGTATAAGATTTAAAACCTGCACAAAAGTCAGTTCGCCTAACAAGAGCAAAGGTATTAAAACTAATGCACGTCGAGCTTGAAAATGTAACATTTTCGGTTGAAAAAATTCGATTCAGCAAAATGTGAACGAACTGCGATTGTTTTGATTAGGGTGTAAATTACGAGGAAATAATTTAAAAAATAAGATGAATTTTCCAAATTCGCGGGTTACGTACATCCGACCTTCGATTATTATTATTTTTTTTTTATGTTGGTACACTCGTCTCGAAGATATGTTGTCGGTTTTATCTCTATTGCATGTTTAGTTTGTTTGTGAGAAGCATAAATAGGATAAGTGTTTTGTGTGCTCGGTGATTTTCTGCTATCGAAAAACTGGATCAAGGAAGTTGTACCAAATTTTGTGTAAAAAATTGAATTAAGTGCTCAAAAACAATGTTGAAATGTTGACAGTGGCATACGGTGAGAGTACTCTGAGTCAAAAAAATGTTTACAATTCGTACAAGTTTTCACAGAAGGTCGAGATGATGTGAATGACGACGCTCGCTCTGGACGCCCCAGCACATCAACAACCAATAAAAATGTTGAAAAAGTGTAGAAAATTGCTATGATGAATCGTCGAATCACAATTAGAGAAGTTGCTGAGGATGGTGGCATATCGGTTGGCTCATGCCAAGCAATCTATTCGGACATTTTGGGCATGAAGCATGCGGCTGCGAAGTTCATTTCAAAATCGCTGAATTTTGACCAAAAACAACATCGCATGAGCATCGCTCTGGAATTGTTGAATGACGTCAAAGATGATCAAGATTTCCTTAAACGGGTAATAGCTGGTGACGAATCATGGGTATATGGTTATGACATCGATACCAAAGCCCAATCGTGCCAATGGAGGAGTCCAGGAGAGCCAAGACCAAAGAAAGCATGTCAAGTTCGATCAAATATCAAGGTTTTGCTCACTGTTTTCTTCGACTACCATGACGTAATGCATCAGGAGTTCTAACCACAAGGTCGTACGGTTAGTAAGAAGTATTAGCTTGAAGTTGTGAGTTATGTTGAGTTATGCGCCGTTTGCTTGAAGCAATATGAAATAAAACGCCCGAAATTGTGGAAAAAATTCATAACTTTTGCATCATGATAGTTCATCTGTTCACTCATCTTTGCTTGTGAGAGATTATTTGGTCAAAAACAACATCGTTGTCATGCCTTAACCACTGTATTCGCCAGATTTGACCCTTGCGACTTTTTCCTGTTCCCAAGCTTGGAGAGACCCATGAAAGGATGGCGTTTTGCGACGATTGAGGAGATAAAAACCGAATCGCTGAGAGGGGTCAAGGACATACCAAAAAGTACATATTCGAACTGCTTCGAAGATTGGAAAAAACGCTGCCACAAGCGTATCATATCTGAGGGTGACTATTTTGAAGGAGATAAAATAGAAATTGATGAATAAATAAATAGTTTTTGAGAAAAATTAAAATTCAACTTATTTTTTTTAACACACTTCGTATATAATACTTTATATATAATGCTTCAGTTAAGTATCTCAAGTTGTCAGCCATGGCATTTCAAACATGTTGCACCCCTCTTATGGAAGAATTTAGAAAAATTGGCCATCATTCTATCACAATAATATAAGTAAATTGCAATTTACTCTTCTTTATTTTTACTCTTTCTGTATTAACAATGGTAATAAAATATCGGCAATAAAATTAATGACCTAGATCATAAACTGATTCATGAAAACTATACTATATGTGAAAACTACATATGTATGTGTACGTAGCTATAACAACATTACTTTTAAATGTATGAACATTTCGCGCAGTACCAATGAAAAAATGAAGCTAAAAATCACAATTGACTTCCATTTGTAATGCAGAAAACTGAGTAAAGGGATCACACACGGTGGCTCCAGTGCTCTTTCATTTGGCAACACATACCGTCACTTCCATCATCCATCTGAAAGCGCTGGTGGGGTGGTGTTCCCCACCATTATATGATGTTTGCCATTATTTGATTTTCGCCTCATCTGCTGCTACCATCACGCAGTGACTGTCTAGTGAAGTCCCTCTTCTGTCTCACCATTTTGGTTCGGTTTTGTGCTCATCATCATCGTCAGATTCAAATATGTGACACAATAATAGATGAGTGCATAAGTGCCTCGAAGGGGTTTTGCAATTTTCATCTCTTTGTGTTATTGCAGTTTTTTCTTTCAGTATTTTTTGCCACAATTTGGTGTCGCCTTCTCCACAATCTGACAAAATATTTGCTTTTGCGGAATTTTTTCTTCGGTTTTTTCTTTCTTTGTCTTTTTTTTTTGAAGTTGTATTCCCAATATTACTTATGCGCTTGTTTTTTGCGTGGTGATAGCTAAAAATAATATAGAATACTGAACCCATTATCACCCACAGAAGGATATTTTTGCATTTGGAATACAGGAACGTAGTATATTAACTGGAAATAGGGTGAACAACCACATTTTTAACAATAAGTTATTAAGTTATTAAACAAAAATAGTAATTCTTAACAAGCTAATTTCAATTATCGAACATTTTAAGTGTCCGGTTTTGAGATTTGATGCTAAATGTAGAATTTTTGCGATCTTCTTAATGACATTTTTCAATGTAGAATAACCTTCTTCTACAAAGACTGTATTTTCTTATTTACTCTAAGAAAAGCAGACCTTTAAGGCGATGTCAACAGCTAAGCAATACGCCATCCCTCTTCTTAGAAAGGACATTCAAATCCGCTTGAAAGGACATTCGAATCATAACATTGAGGCACCATTTTACGTATACCATTTATCGTATTGTTCCGATATTTGGCCAGTTTTTTTGAAGTTTCCTTACAAAACTCTCTAGCGGAATTTATAAATTATGAGTTATCGATAGCGAAGGCGGTCAGGCAAAACATGTATTTTTGTCGAAAATGTATGATTTCACGCGGGTTATATAATTTTCGAAATTGAATCCAGATGTTATGTTCAAAAAATATAAAAAAACAAAACAGATCCCCATAAATAAGATGTGAGACAGCTTCTCACATTCCGTGAACTAATATGAATTTGTTGTTTTAAGACTCACTCAAGTTTAAAGACAATTCTTAACGCCAAAGTTTGAGAAGTACCAACAGAGTTGGGTTTCAAAGCATATGAAATATGAGGGTTGCATAAAAATTGTGTACATTTGACTATCTAATATACCCATTAGTATTGACGGCTAACAAATCTATTTCGCGTGTGCTTCTAATTAGGTTCATTCGATTACCTTTTAAGTAATATTGCGACCATTTTCATAATTATTAACAAGAATGGACAATTAACAATTTTTAGTGATCTTTTAGAAGTGTTCGCGATTTCTGCTTGTGCCAACACTTTGCAGGACACTTTTCGTGCTGCCACAATACCAAGTTTTTAATTTGATGCTACGACAACAATGAATAGCTTGAAAATACGGTACTGTCCAGGCGATTTCATATAGGCTGCAATATTGCATGATCATTGAGCTATCGTTATTTTATAGGTATATTGAGTTATTTTACTGGTTTATCCAAACACATACGAGTATTATAAGGGTGGTCTTAAAAAGTGGCTAACCTGACGTAAAGATGGTGCCAGTAGTTTGATAAAAAAAAAAAAAAAACATTTTGGTGAAAAGTGGCAACCTTATAAAACGTAAGTTTTATGTTTCAAGGCACCACGGTGTTTAGTATTTTTATTTCAGCCATCAAAAGTAAACGATCTCGGTGAATTTGTAAACATGGAAAAAATTGGTCACTGTTATATAATTCAATATTTTCATTTGAATTATGCCAGTCCAACCAATATTATTATTCTACTCTGAGAGAGACTAGAGAGAGAGAGGGTAGCAGAATTTTCGCGAGCCCGTACGAGCTGCCAAGACGAACACCGTAGTGGTCGACCATGCCAGATCTACATATAGTTATGAAAATCCACAAAATGGTTTTGGATGATTGTCAGCTAAAGGTGCATAGGCTAGCTGAAATGATAGGCATTTCAAACAATGACTTACATCGTATATTAACCGAAGATTTGATAATGAGAAAGCTGTGTGCAACATGGGTGCCGCGCTTGCTTTCAATAGAGCAAAAATAGTGTCGTTGTGAAGATGTTTCAGTAGAGTGTTTGGCCATGTTTCACCGCCATAAAGCTGAATTTTTGCATCGATTTATAACCATGGATGAGACAAGGACCCATCACTTCATACCTGAGACAATGAAACAGCCAAAGCTGTGGACTGAAATGGGACAACATTGTCCAAAGAGGGCGAAGAAGGTTTCATCTGCAGGCAAAATCATGGCGTCTGTTTTTTGTTTTTTTTTTTTTTGGATGCGCATGGGATTATTTTTATTATTATTATTTATTTATTATTATTATTTTTTTCATCGATTATCTTCAGAAATGAAAAATAATCAACGGCGAGTATTAATATTATATGATTTATTGCAACGTTTAGGTGATAAAACTGTGGAACAAAGGACGCATTTGACGAGATGATTATTATTATTGTAGGCGATGATGATTATTTTAGCAAATGATAATCTTAATTGTTAATTGCAAATAACATTTCAAATTTCAATCGCTTTTTTTGTCCTTTTTTTTGTTGAATGAAAATGAAAGTTTATATTTAAATGATCTATAAATATATTGTCCAGTTGTTTTCAGTTTAAGCCGGTGAAGGCAGCAAATTGTTATCTCTATTGTTTATTAATCCTTTTCATATGATTTATTTGTTTTGGAAGACCCCAACACGATAAGGTTAAACAGGCTGTTTAAATCGTATGCTCTATCCTACATGTCGTTTGATTTAAATTTAATTATATAAGGCGGCGCATAAGGAACGTTGAGATTTGATCAGTGAATACATTTTTTGTTGAAGTCTTTTTTTCGTCTCTTTACGGAATTAACTAAATAATACTTGGGAAATTTATGATGATGTCCATTTCAATTTCACTGATAATAATTGGAATGGATTTTTTTTACAACATTTCAGCTATTAATATTCTTTAAGGTGAACAAAGACATACATCTTTTTAAAAAATGTCACACAACGTTGCAATACAGGAAGAGAAACGTATTAGTTCATTCATAAACAGTGAGACGCCTTCCACGTGATGTGACTAAATCCAACCAAGACTTTTATTTAACGAATAAATCAGGCAGACAATAAACATTGACTATCATTCCGTTGCACTGTGCTATCTGACCTTTTACCCCGATTCAATTAATACAGCTAATGTAATCTATCTAATAATCTAATACAGTTTTTAAACTGTAAAATTTTACCTGTGTAAAATTTGAATAACAATAACAATTGGTATAAATCATTTGTTAAATGTCAAGATATCCTTTATATCGATAATTGAGTGTTGTTACTTCGATATTGTTATATTATCATTATTTTTTTCTATAATAATACAAATTAATTTTTTCTTTATTCATTGAAAAATATAAAAAAGAACAACGAAAGAGCTTTTCAAGTTCAGCGAGCGTGCACACATTCTATTGTTGGACCCACTCAAAGAGGCCTACAGTTTAAAGATGATTCCCAAACTTGTCGATTCCTTGGCTACTTGAGGTGTTCATTAATCACATCACGGTGGTCGCCGCTCAGAGGAGGATAGGTGGCTGCGTAGGTGGTTGAATCCATGGTCACACGAATGTAGTTGTCAGTAACAATTGAAAAATACCATATTTTTAAGAGACTTTTTAAAGGTTTTTAAAAACAATTCAATTTACATTAACTCCGTGCTCGTTGAGGTAAATTTACCATAGTCACTGCTGTCCGGAAATTGTCTTATTTATCTTTCCAATGCTTGTCTTTAAATCATCTATAGTTTTTCGCCCCCTCGAATCTTTTTGCATGCCAACTGAATGTGTAGTTATTTACAATCAGCTCATTATAGAATTTCCGATGCAGTTCTGCAATAGCCTTTATGCAGGCTAGATGAAACCTTTCAATAATGGAAGGAATTCTCTTTGGAAGTAGATAGAAACTAAAAATCATTCAACGTTATTAGCTAATGCCAACATTCATTTGCCACCCTGTATATATCGGCTGGGGAAACTCTAAGAACTTCTATTAAAAGATTATATCTGCGCTAGACTCTAAATACCACGTACAGTAGGTTCTATCGAAATTGATTCAACTAAGGCAGAGATATTGTAAAAAGTGCTGAAGAGTACGTCAGGTAGTATGAGCAATAGCAATATGTTCAATGAGGGCGTATGATTATTGATCGTCATTCATATCATTACTCATACGCGCGACTAAGTTGTATTACGGTTGTTTTTTTTTTTTTTTATTCAAATATAATATGTAATAAATATTATATATATATATAATAATATAAATTATAAAAAAGTAAATCAAATTATCTTACATCCCATGATATGAATATGGGAGAGATTATCACATTCAGTGACGCTGCACGCATTTTATTTTTGCGACTCACTGAAAGGGGTCTACTGTTTAATATCTCAACGCCAGTTGGTAAGGCTTTTATTAGACTTGTTGATTACACAACCACATTAAGTACTAATCTGCGGAGGTCGTGTTCAAAAGATAAGGTGAATTTTTCAAATTTCGCAGGCTACGTACATTCGACTTTCGATTATTATTTTTCTTTATGTTGGTATACTCTTCTCGAAAATATGTTGGCGGTTATCCATATAGCAAGTTTAGTTTGTGAAAGGCATTAATAATACAAGTGGTAGTTACATGAACTTAGTGAATATCTTTAGAATCTAAGACAGTCAGTATTCAAAACCAACCCTCAAAATAACGTCCATTAAAAGAAAGGATGTTCATTAAAAAGATTTCAATCGACGATGTCATGATGAGTAGTTTTCTATACGAGTAACAGTATTCCAAACAGTCTAGTCCTGCGCAACGTCGTTTGCACTCCCAGAACAACAACTGCATGAGCCTCATGTTTGGTGGCAACATTGGTCAATTATATAGTGACAACTTTTGTGGAAAGGCTCAAATCTTTGGCGTATAAGAATGTCGTGAAATTCTATGCACGAGTATGTTTAGGGATTTGCCAGACTCAGATTATTGGGGATATTTTCCAGTTATATAAACAGAGTTTGTGAAACGTTTCATATCCTTATAAGGCATATGGTAAATCTAGTAACATTTTGGGCTTACGTTTTATAAATTTTACTTTCTGATGGCTTTTACTGGATAATTTTATCGGCCCCATAATTCGTTATATTTTTTTGTGTCTACATCTAGTTTTTAGCCCTTCTAAGCTCTAGCTTCGTCAACATAAAACGCTCCTGCATTGTAGTGCAATGATAATTTGACTGTTGCCATGACTTTTTTTTTTTTTTTTTTTTTTTTTGCCCCAACCACTCAACAATGCAATTTTATGCATAAATTCGTAGTCACATATGAAATTTCGCACAAAATTGTCAATTTAAATTTTATTGAATTCTTTCGTCGAAGCCCCCAGTTCTTTCGTATTGTCGCCACTTAAAACAAAATGGAGGGGGCACAAAAAAATTCTTCCACACAAAAGCGAACATTTTGTTAAATGAGAATTTTTTCGCCCTACCTCCTATATAAATAGACAAAAAAAAAGAAGTGATTTCTCTGTCAGCTGGTAAATGCTTCGCGGTGAAAGTTAATCGGAAAATCTAACAAATGTTTTTTTTTCGTTTGTTTTTTGTTGGCATGAAGAGAAGAATTGTTCTTATGAAATTCATTAAATATTTGACTTTAAATATTTTATGGTAGCATATGCACGAATGTATTGGAAATGTATTGGGAATGTATTGATAAATTTCAACAATGGACGGTTCGTTCACAGGCATGTGTGCACATTTCAGTGTGATGTGTGTGTGGGAGTGTAAAGGCGTTTATTTCTTTGTGAGATGGTCGGCGTAGTGAAGAATGAGCAGACATTCTTGTCGGTTTGTATTGGTTTTAGTTATGAATGTGATATGTAAATTCACGTTGAATTTTTCATACGAACTAAAATGAAAGTTCAAACTGTTTCCGCATGTATAGGGTGGCGCATAAGCAACGCTAAGATTTGATCAGTGAATGCATTTTTTGTTTAAGTCTTTTTTTTTGTTTTTTTACGAAATTAACTAAATAATACTTGGGAAATTTACAAAATTTACAACTATAAATATATTGTCCAGTTGTTTTCAGTTTAAGCCGGTGAAGGCAGCAAATTGTTATCTCTATTGTTTATTAATCCTTTTGATATGATTTATTTGTCTTGGAAGGCCCCCAACACGATAAGGTTAAATAGGCTGTTTTACTGCTTGTTTAAATCGTATGCTCTATCCTACATGTCGTTTGATTTAAATTTAATTATATAAGGCGGCGCATAAGGAACGTTAAGATTTGATCAGTGAATAAATTTTTTTTGTTGAAGCCTTTTTTTCGTCTCTTTACGGAATTTACGGAATAGCTCAGCACAGAACAAAGAACCAAAGTTGTTCAATTTTTCTCTGAAAGTCAGCATTCGATTATTCAGATCATATCAAAATGTCTTTCATGTTCAAATGCTCCTAGCGCTCCAACAATTTATGGATTGGTTCAGCGTTTTGGGCAACGAGGGACTGTCTGTATTCTTCCGTATGCTGGAAGACCTCGTGCAGTTCGAAATTAAGTGGCCATTGCTCGAGTGCAAGCAAATATTGAAGAAAACCCCGAAACTTCCACCAGGCGACGTTAGAGATGTCTAAGCGGTCTTTGCAAAGAATTTTACATATGTTACATCTTTTCCCATATAAGATGCAATTGGTTCGTGAGCTAAAACCAAATGACGCACAAGAATGCATTCAATATAGTCGCCATTAATGTTACTTATGCGCCACCCTTTATAAACTGTTCACAAAAATGTTACTAGTTTACCTAACAATGAAATATTTTTATTATTAACCATACGTTAACTAGCATTTATTCTTGGAATATACCAATTGAATCAATACATTTTTCATCTGTTGTTATTTCAGTGAAGGATATTTTTGTAAGAAATTAAAAAAGGAAAAAATTCTCTTGAACCCCATTTACGAGTATAAGAAATTCAATGATCTCACACGCTTTGTAATTTTAAGCTCATTTATTCCGATAACGCCGACTCAGAACATCAGTTTGATATGCCTTTACTAGGCTTGATGAATACTTAAAGTATTCGACGGACACAGCGAAGTAACCGCCGCACAATAATTGCGTAGTCTACAAAATTATTGAAAATTATGCTAGTTTAATTTTCCTCCAGTTTTAAATTTTATTTCCCATATTTTATTTCTAGTAGTTGACTTAAGTTTGCTCCAGACGGTAACTTTTATACCACTTTGATTTTTCAATAAATGCCCGAAGGTGACTAAGTAATTGTCTGTTAATTCGAGACCTACTTCAGCGAAATTCAATCAAAGGCATTCACTTTTTTTTTAGATTATTTGAACCTTATTTATATATATGTTTTTATTCATTTTATGTCAAACACAACAATTGTTTTTTTATTTTATTTAAATAACAAACTTATAATGTAATAAAAACGAAAAAATAAAAAAATAGAACGCGAAATTCAATTAAAGACACTTTGTTCTATGTTAGTAAAAATCAAAAAATACAACTTCAAAAAGGCTCAATAATGTAAATTAATTATGTGACCATCCCCCAGGTTCTTGAATTACTTCATAATTCCGATTTGGCAGGGAATCAATCATTTTTTGAAACTCGGCACGTGGTATTGGAGCCCATTCCTGAGGTACGGTTTTTCGAAGGTCTTCCACCAATTGAAATTTTCTCCCGTTAGCATAAACCCAACCAGGGCCAGGTTGTCACCGACATGTTTTCAGTAGGATTTAAATCCGGAGATCGAGCTGACCATGACATAGTGCTAATTTCTTTGTCTTTAAACCAGGTTCGACTAACCCATGAAACGTGTACGGCCGCATTATCCTGCTGAAAAGTCGTGTCGCTGGATGGTTGCTTTAAGTTAAGTTAAGTTTCGATGGTGGTTCGAAAATCAAAACATTTCCAATTTGCAAGCAATATTCTTCTTTTAATTTTCAGAGCAGGCGACAATTTTATTAAGAAAACCACCTACCGGTCCAAACTTATATTTTTCGAAATTCGCTTAGCGTCTTAGACGATCAATTTCTCTGAGAAATTGACGTTGTCGTCACAACTATAATATTCGCCATTCCTTCTCAATGCTTTAAAAGACAAGACACCAGTTGTTTCCCAAATGATTATCTCCAAAAATAATGTTGAAAAGATCACACTATAAACCTGTCTAAAGCCTTGATTTGTATAAAATGACTGAGTGAAATTTTTACTTATCTTTAATAAAGATTTTGTATACATCAGTGCCATTCTACGAGTCGTAAATGATTCGCAGAAATACCAAACTCGACCATGGCTTCATACATCGACTGTCGACGAAAATTGCCACAGTCGATGCAAGTGTAATATACGCATGTCGATCTGACTTTCTTGGATCTTCTGCAGTGTTTGCTATAGCGTGAATATCTGGTTTCTCTCAGATATAAGAAGTCAAAGAAAGCACTGCTTAGAATTGTCGGAGAGGTGTTTAAGTAGATAACATTTTCGTAACTTCTACTGTGTTCATGACAAGGTATCTTTAGATGTAAGATATCTTTAGATTGAATACAATAATCTTCTCTTAATTTTTAGACGGGCATCAATTTTTTTTATCAAGGAAACCATCTACCGCTTCAAACTTATAGTTGTTGAAGTTCGAGCAGCGTCTTAGGCGATCAATTTCTGTGTTCGTCAAAATAAATTGGCGTTGTCGCCAGAACTATTTTCGTCAATTCCTTCTCAATGCTTTAAACGATTGTTAATAGGCTTTCTCATAATCCTCTCCAAAAGTATGTTGAAAAGGTCACATGATAGATCTGTCTAAAGCCTTAAATTGTATAAAATGACTGAATGAAATGTTTACCTATCTTCAATGAGGACTTTGTGTACTTCAATGCCATCCTACAAATCGTAAAAGATTTGCAGAAATACCAGACATCGACTGTCGACGAAAACTGTCGTAGTCTATGAAAATGTATTATAATATAAACATGTCGATCTAGTTTCTTACCATAGCGTGAATATCTGATTTATCGCAGCTTTAAGGAAGTGCTGCTAACTATTTTCCGGAATGAATTAATGAATCCTCATTTTTAGTGGTATCAGACCATGAGTACTCACATCTTTGCTGTTCTTAAATCTCATTTCGGATCAGTGGTAGGTAGACTATGTGCGGCATTGTCGATGATTGCAGTAATTTCTTCAATTTGTGCTGCGATTCGTGATCGATTTTACACCATTTCTGTTACAGGAGGAGAATGGGCTGTCCCTCTTTTCCTTAAGGTATTCTCTAATATCGGGCGTTTCAATCCATGATCATCCATTTTCTAAGACCCAGCATGACATTCTTGGTCGTATTAGGTCCTGTCCGAGTACAGATTTTCATATACATACAAGTATGATTTTCGCGCCAGTTGCAGGCCACTTTGGGTTAAGATATCAAAATTAGGAAACCTATACGGTTGCAGTCCACTTTGTGTTAAGAAATCAAAATTAGAAAACCTATGCGGTAGTAATTGGGAGAGTTTCGTGAAATAAACTATGGCTATCTCGAGGAGGACAATGGTCTGCCCCTCTTTTCCTTACGGTATTCTCTAATATCGGGCGTTTCAATCCATGTCCATCCATTTCCTAAGACCCAACATGACATTCTTGGTTGTATTAGGTCTTGTCCGAGTACAGATTTTCATATACAAGTATGATTTTCGCGCCAGTTGCAGGCCACTTTGTGTTAAGAAAATCAAAATTAGGAAACCTATACGGTTGTAATTGAGACAGCTTAGTGGAATAAACTATGGCTGCATCTCGAGTGTAAGCAGCTCCGTGATGTCTAACTTTCTTTGTGTTTAGCGACAGGTGTACTTTAACTGCAGTTAGAAGATTTTCGGATGTTATGTTTGCTATATCGATCTCACTTACGTTTTACTATGCCAGAGTTATATCCCCATCTATTACCACGTAGTCCAACTTGTATCTCTTGCCTTGAGAAAATATCTGTATTGGGATCTGCTTCCGCTTGCCAACCGGTTCCTCGCCACCTGCCAATTTTGATAATCTCAGCAAATAGTACAGGGTGTCCGTCGGGAAGGTTTACTACTTTGTTTGTTTATAATTTTTGATTAAATGAAAGAGAATGGATTTTATGTTGATAAATGTTTTATTTAATATCGGCAATTATGTATGGAATACAATATCAGATAAATGTCCGCCTCTGTTAGCCTCACAAATGCGGGCCATTTTGAGTACATTTCTCATTACATTCTCACACATTTCACTCGGTATTTCATTAATTTCATCACAAATATTTTACTTGAGTTGGTCAAGCATTTCTGATTTGTTTGCATAAACCTTGAGTTTCAGATATCCCCCTAAAAAGAAGTCCGGAGCAGTCAAATCAGGCGATCGTGAAGGCCAATCAACATCATCATTTCTTGAAATAACTTGTTGTGGAAAGAGGTCTCGCAGTAATTCCATTGTAATCCTGGCTGTATGCGATGTGGCACCGTCTTGTGCCACTGTCTTTGAAGACCAAACTCCTGAACACTTCGTCGAATTGAGGTTGATGAATTGTTTAGGAACACTTTCTGTGTTGTCATGTCAATGGGCGGGCGAGCTGTAACATCCTACTGGCATATGTACGGCGGCGTAAATTGTCTTGTGTAAGAAGCTCTTGCCTCAACTGAATCTTAAATGGAAACAAATGCAAATCTTTGTGCAAAATTGTGGCCAAAGTTGTTCTTTGAAGACCAAGCTCCTGAGCATGGCGTCGAATTGAGGTTGATGGATTGTTTTGAACACTTTTTTGAGCAGCAGTAATGTTTTCAGCCGATCTTGCAGAATGTTGTGGTCCATGCTTGGCCCTATCAACTACAGACCCTCCTTCTTCGAAATCATTTACTACACGATATAGTGCGTCTTGTTAGCACGTTGTTTCTCCCAAAAATTTCACGTAACTTTCTCATCGTCATAGGAATCGATGATTTATTTTGATAAAATGTTTTAACGATTAAAACACGTTGGTTTATCGAATATTTTTCCGTAATAAATTTGCCACGTCTTTACTTTACGACTATCAAATATAAATTGTCAAAACTAATGTTTACCAAAATGACGGCAAAACAAAGTAGTATACCTTCACGGCGGACACCCTGTATTTATTATGCGAAAGGCATTGATTGAATTTTAACGACCGTTGGATTATATTATTATGCTTAAAGAAGGTTATGTTGAGAAATAAATTAAATTTACGCTGTTCTCTTGCCTAGGCCTATTACTTTTTTGCCTCCCCTCGTACATGCCGGTGATGCTGTATGATGATCTTCCAGCATTTCTCAGGTTATATACATGAGTATTTAAGCAGGCACACTCACATGCACTTCTTTACTAGTCTTGCATTCATAATTCGATTCACATTTACATACTCATTTATATCTTATGTCATTTCCGTTTCCTTTTCACCAGTCACATGGCAATCGCATGGTGTGTGTTTGCCTGTGTACCTACGGATGGGTAAATGTATGACGTTTTTTTTTATTGAATTCTTTGTGTACGTATTTGTGTGAAAAATTCATTCACACACACACACACACACACATGAATGCTTGCAATGACATGATTTGTGTCAGTATTATTGCCCTCTATGATAAATGCAGATGTAAGCGCATGTGTGTATGTGTGTTATAGTTTTGATATATCTGTTGGTGCGTAATTCTGCCTG
>JAHXMU010025926.1:553829-569118 GCA_019455685.1 Philornis downsi | reverse complement strand
CTCTTCGTATTACCACATCAGCCAGACACTCGCTGTGACTCAACCAAAATCCAATAACAAAATTGACAGGTGTAATGGATTGAATCGTTTGTTATTGTTGTTCTTTTTGGTTCTGGTCGTTGTATCGTTTCCAATGATACGGTTCATTTCTGGATTTATACGATCTTACATTTCATACGACGACATCACCATCATCGTTCAAACCAATCCAAGGGAATATGTCACCGATAGCTGTAGTAAACTACCACGGTAGTAGTTAACTCGCCCAAAAGTTGCACCATGTCCCCCCTTAAGGCATTTGCGTCATTTGGTGAAAAGTATCAGCCACTTGGTGATAAAAAAAAAAAAAAACACTAGAAGGAAAATATATTTACCGGTGTCACCTGGTGCTATCAAACATACATTGCATTAGAAGCACAGCTAGCAGAGGGCAAAAAACAGAAAACATACAGATATCTTCCATAAGCGGAAAATATTGAAGACGATGCTGTTAAAGCGACAAAAGTAAGCAGTTATGAAAACAAAAGCAATCAAACGGCAAAACAAAGGCACATATGATTTGCTGGAAAACATGTGGCAAGAAACTAAGTGACACTGTCGCCCCTAAATGTTAGACAAACCACGGGAATTCTTTATTGTTTCTTCAAGGAACGACAGACATATTTTGCGCTAGATGTGGGCATTTCGTAAATTATTCAATTCAGTGTATTCCACTTAATTTGAGGCCTATGCATATTATAAATCTATAAAATTAGGAATATCAGTTCATAAAAATTATAAAATCATGAAATTTGATTCATAAAAATTATAAAATTATAAATTTTATAAATTTAATAAATTTTATAAATTTAATAAATTTTACAAATTTAATAAATTTTATAAATTTAATAAATTTTATAAATTTTATAAATTTTATAAATTTAATAAATTTTATAAATTTGATAAATTTACAAATTTTATGAATTTTATGAACTTTATGAATTTTATGCATCTTATAAATTTTATAAATTTTACGAATTTTATGCATTTTATGATTAGTTTCACGAAATTGTTATAGAGTTTATAAAATGCACAAAATGTTATAAATTTTATGAATTAATTAATTTTATGAATTTATTAATTTTACGAATGATTTATGGGTTCTATGAATTTTATGAATTTCATGAACTTCATGAATTTTATAAACTTTATGAATTTTATGCATTTTATTTAATTTCATGAAATTATAGTTCATGCACAAAATTTTATGAATTTTATAAATTTTATGAATTTATGAATTCTATGAATTTTATAAATTTTATAAATCATATAAATTTTATAAATTTTATAAATTTTATGAATTTCATGAATTTTAGGAATTTTGTAGATTTTAAAAATTTAAGGAATTTTTTGAATTCTAAGAATTACTTTTATGAATTTTAAAAATTTTAGTAATTTTTTGAGTTGTAAGAATTTTATGATTTATAAATTTTATTAATTTTTTGAATTTCATGAATTTCATGAATTTTATGAGTTTTATTAATTTTATAGATTTTATGAATTGTAGGAATTTTATGAATTTTAGGAATTTCATGAACTTCATGAATTTTATAAACTTTATGAATTTTATGCATTTTATTTAATTTCATGAAATGGTTATATAGTTCATGCACAGAATTTTATGAATTTTATAAATTTTATGAATTTATGAATTCTATGAATTTTATAAATTTTATAAATTTTATAAATTTTATGAATTTCATGAATTTTAGGAATTTTGTAAATTTTATGAATTTATTACTTTTATGAATTTTAAAAATTTTCGGGAATTTCTTTGAGTTGTAAGAATTTTATGGTTTATAAATTTTATTAATTTTTTGAATTTTATGAATTTCACGAATTTTATGAGTTTTATTAATTTTATAGATTTTATGAATTGTAGGAACTTTAAGAATTTTAGGGGCTAGCCTAAGACCTTCGATGCTCTGGCTACCTCCGCTAATTAACAATTTTATTATTGTTAGTTAGCAATATAAATAAATAAATGAATTTTAGGAATTTTATGCGTTTTATAAATTTTATATGAATTTTACAAATTTTATGAATTTTATGATTAGTTTCATGAAACTGTTATAACTGTTATATAGTTCATAAAATTTACAAAATTTTATGATTTTTACGAAATTTATGAATTTTATTAATTTTATGAATTTTATAAATTTTGTAAATTTTACGATTTTTATGAAATTTATGAATTTTATGAATTCTAAGAATTTTATGAAATCTGTGAATTTTATGAATTTTATGCATTTTATGAATTTTATGCATTTTATGCATTTTATAATTTTTATGAATTTTAACAATTTTCCGAATTTTATTTTATTTTTATTCTTTAATTTTATTAATTTCATGAAAATTGTTATATAGTTCAGAAAACGCTCTGAAGACAGAAAACTTGTAAAACGAGTAAAATGTATAAGTTCACATAATTCAAAAAATTTCATTAATTTTATGAATGTTACATATCTTAAGATATCATGGATGTTATAAACTCAAACAGAATAGAAGAGATGGACTAAGATAAAATAGAAAAATTTGCAAATAAATTATTTGCTCCAGAATAGAATGGAGCGAAAAGAGATAGGTCGGCATGGAATGGTTCAGAATAAAATGTCAATTTCTATTCACTTTCATTCGGTTCATGTAAGTTCATAAAATTCACTCTAAATTCATAAAAACTCATGAAATTTAAAAATGCTTTACATTCCCTAAATGTTATCAAGCAAATTGCTGTTGAATAAGTGTTTTGGAAATGGGAGTTCCGTTCATTAAGCAGCAATGACCGGTATGCAAATGTGTTTCCACACGTTATTAATCATATATGTAATTAATTGTATAGGATGGATATCTTAAATGAATTGTATGAGTACATGAGCTTGTTGTTTGCTGTTCCACTCTCTTTGTGGCAAACATTCTTGGCATAATTTAACTCCTTGGGCGCAGAACGCAAGGCAGAATGTTTCCTGTTTCCTTACACAATTTCCGGCCACTTCCGTTTTGTCCTACTATTCTCATCTAGACACATACGCACACGCAAAGCAGATAATATATCAATTGACCATTGTCTCTGGGCAACTTTTTACACTTGTGAAGGGATGTACATATATCACAACATTCCTTTAATCAATATTTCAATTATGTGTGTATTTTATTGACGGCAACTACTAACAGCACAAGGGAAGATACGCAGTTTAATTTATTCGCATTCACAGACACAGGATATCCAAAGACAACAGAGCTACACGACCCCATTATCGCCCATTATCCGGTGTGTTAACGAGTGTGCATGTCCTATGAAACATCTCGGGGGATTTTCTAGCAAAATTATGAGCTTAACAAGCTCGAGGAGCAGTAGAGGCAGCAAAGTATAATTTACAAATTGAACCACAAGTCCTTCGGATCTGTACGATTTTACACAATCATTAGCATTAAAAGGATGTCAATATATAAACGTGCGTTCAGCAAAAGGATTGAGAGGGAGGGAGAGTGTATGTTGCAATATGCGTTTAAGGATATTTACAGTTACACCATATCTGTATACGTATGTGTGAGTATGTAGTAAGAGCCAATATTCTCTAGATGTATTTAACGGGTTGTCATGTTGTTTTATAACGTTATGCTACTTAATGTGCAATAATGTTTATGTAAATTATGTATAAAATGTATGTGCAACGTATGTACTTAAATTCTGTTCATATTGATTCAGTACACAGATTCAGAATGGAAAATTGTTAAAACTTCACCATATTTCTTGGCATAACATATTATCCTCATTAAGTTTACTTATGGCTCAAGATATGAATAAAACCAATATTGACAATCGTAAATTTCAACTCAGCAGAGTTTAATACATTAATTAATGTTCGCCATTAGAAGACCTTTAAGGATATTTTGCAAGGGAGGATGTCGTAAATACTGAATGTTAATTTACTCGTCAAACAGAGCAAAAATTTCAATTTCAAGTTTTACACATACCATTAAACCCGATTCGATACATCTGTTAATTTATATGGGAGATGCCAGAAATGATAGTCCACAATATATTGTCTACCAGGCATCCAGCGACCCAAAGGACTTAAAAAGTCATAAAATGCTTCTAGTCAAAAGACTCTTGCCTCCTTAGACGCTTCCTTCTGTTTTTCACTATTAAGTAACGTAAACCTTTATTCCTGCTGGTAAAGATAAGAAAAAGGAAACCTCAACGGTCGTAAGTCTTGGAACACATGCGTTGTTTTTCGGCAAACATCTTAAATTTTGAAACGTAAATAAATTTGTGGACAGGAAATTGCATTTCCAAAAAGAGACTCGTAAATTAACTTTGCGTATAGATGTACGACCATGGCTAAATTCAGCCAACATATATATGTAAAACACATTCCATCAAAAAAATACCAGGAATTCATCATTTAAAATTCCCGCTTCTTTTTGTCGCTGAATTAACACAACTGTCCTCCGTACTGCAGCAGAGTTTGGGCACGATCTGTCATTTAGTTTGTTTACATCTGTTCAAATTGTAAGTTCATCTCAAGCGTGGTTTTCTACTTTTGCAATGGATAAAAATATCGAAAAATGAATTTGTCTCCAATTTTGTATTGCAAATGGAATTTCGAATTCCGATTCATAGAAAATTGTACAAGTGTACAAAACACGTCCATATGAGTGATACAGTGCATTCAAAAACGGGACGGGTCGAGATGTGATGGAAGATTTGCCTTGCCCTGGTCGGCCATCGATCATCAATGTCTCCAAAAGCAAAGGAAATGGCAGCTGAAACCGTCCCTTTCTGTTTGAGGAACATAGCCGCTGAACTTCTTGTATCTCAGGAATCAATTCATGCGATTTTACAAGCTTGTTTGGAAATAAAAGACGTTATCTTTCGATTAGTCCCAATATACCTAAATTTTCTCCAAAACCTCAATTGTTGTAAAGTTCGCTGAAGATATGATAGAATAAGTAAATTTCGATCTCACATTCATAAAACGCATTATATATTGAAAAGGAGTCTTCCAACTGAGCCGAAACCTCAAAATCGAGCGTTTTATCGCATTGTTGTGCACTCGGAATTCTAGCGAGAGAATCAAACGATAAAGAAAGAATATTGCCGAGGCGTTGTGCTACGTTTGTGAGAGCAGATTCATTGCAAAATGTCAGGTTTGTAGGAAAAAACTCATAAGTCCTGCGCAATGATAGCGCGCCATCTCACAAGCCTATCATGCCATCGCGTGAAGCTAGATAAAATGTCATTCTCAAAACCTACTCACACAATTTTCTGATTTCTTGATTCACTATTATTTGAGCGGGAGTCAAAACTGGACGTCGGCAAAGAGCAAATATGTCATACTTTAGCTTTCCTGGATAAGGTAGAAAACACAAGCCAGGCGTCTGAAAATGAGAATGATAATTCTGTCTAGATACTGCATCAGGCAATCATGCAAAGTTTTGGTTTCGTCGATTCCGCGTTTCACGTTCTGGAAAGTTGATTGTCGAAAATTGCAATAAGTCTAATCATCATGTAAGCATACTGTTTCGATTATCCAGAAGGTAAACACGTTAAGAGCTACTTGAGTAAGGCTCGACGTATAGGTGCCACACGAAACACCTCATGAACGGAATTTCCATCTAAGAGTCGCGACTGATGATGAAAAGTAAAAATTGTCGTAGACGAATCGTGGCGAACCGGCGCAAACGGTGCCTAAGCCATTGTTGACGATCAGGCAGATTTTCAAGTATGTTTGGTGGGACTGACAGGAAATCATCTGTAACTCAGTTCGTCTGTAAGCAATTGTCCAAAAGCGGTCAATTTTGGTGAATAGAAGAGGTATTGTGTTCCATCTGGACAAAGCCGGGACAAACACATCGATAATAACTTGCCAAAAACCCAGGAAGCTTGATTAAGAAGTCCTTATGCATCCAACTTATAGTCAGGATCCGGCACCAAGAGGACTGGTACCTATTCCTGTGCTGGTGAACTATTCGCCTCAAGAGGAGTTAGTGAAAATCGACTGTTCCAGTTTTTTTGCCATAGGGATCAGGATTTCTATGATAGAGACATATTTCACTTAAATCGGGTCATTTAGGCCAAGCTAAATAAGCCCTTCAAAACCACGAAAAAATAGTGGGTTCCTTTTTACTACGCCTTTCATATAGAAAGTTATGGAGAACAACTATAAATAAATTAGGACCCTCGAATGAACTCTGCTCATAGCATGTAGATGTACGATCATGTCTAAACTCGGTCATGCGATGTACAAATGTAAGAGAAATGCAGCAAACGCATAGTACGAAAATAAAATAGTTCCCTTGCATAGTTTGAATGGGAATGTACACCCTTTTGTAAAAATTTTCTTTCGTGTACCATCTTTTTCCAGGGATTGCCAAATAAGATGCTTTTCCTAATGGCTGTCGCAAGTCTGCAATTCGCTTGCATATGAACAACAGCAGTGATTGATTGATGCTCGACTACAAACCAAGAAAAGTTTAGTTCCAGATGCAATATAATATGGTGATGGACAAGAAATTTTCTGGTCAAATTGTATTAAGATAATTTATCATATTACTAATCTAATGACAGCCACAAGCTGACGATTTTCAAAGCATTGGTACCCTGTCGTATGCTGTGAGTTTTTACAAACTGGAATTTACGCTGTTTCCGATAAAGAATTACGTTTGTTGACTGACGCCCATATCGAAGGTTAATAATTAAAAACAAAAAGTTAGGACGAAGAGCCTTTTTGTAAACAAAATTTACGAACTTCGTGTAAACGTTTTGAAAACTGTGTGACAGAATAAAGCGATTACTTATCTTAGATAGTGGGAAGAACTCCATTTAAAATGATTACCTGCAAAAAGAGAAAAAAATTTTTTTTAGTTGGGTTTGTTAATAATAATATTATTAGTATTGGTATTATATAAACAAAAATTGAATATGAAGACGCTTTCCTATACGAAAAACGTCTATGAAGACACTTTTCTATACGAAAAGCGTCTATGAAGACACTTTTCTATACGAAAAGCGTCTATGAAGACACTTTTCTATACGAAAAGCGTCTATGAAGACACTTTTCTATACGAAAAGCGTCTATGAAGACATTTTTCTATACGAAAAGTGTCTATCAAAACAATTTCTGTTTTGGAAACTGTCAATGAAGAAATTTGTAAGGATGAAAAGCATATAGGAAGACATCTTTTCTATGTGGAAGGTATTCATAGAGACGGTTTTTAATACATAAACTTTCCGTGAAACTTCTGTACAAAATGTTTGTTATAATAGAATTTTAACCATGCGGGAAATTTTCTGTGAAGACAATCTTCTGTGAAGGCAAAGGAGGAGAACATTTTTCAAAGGGGAAAATATTAGTTTTCCACTTAATACAACAAACAAACAACTGTTACAACATAAACCCCCAATTTTACAATATAATGCCAATTTCAAAAATCTTAGGGTATGGCATAAGGAATAGCCAATGAAAACAAAGGAGTAACAGGACAACAAAACCAACATCCACAAATGCTATTCCAAGAAAAAATAGTCCTTCAATCTAAGCAATATTTCCATATTTGTAGAATAACAGGACCTCTTTATGTTTCAATGTAATATTTCGTTAAGGGAATTGAAAAGAGACGAGATCTGTTGCCATCTTTGGTTCCACTTGTTAGTTATATGAGCTGTGATTTCATCAATTGCAATACAATACAATAATAAAATGAAATATTGGAATTGTCTCCTTACGGATGAAACAAAATTAGGTGTTATAGTGCTATCTATACACAGTAGGAGACTTCAAAATAAACAGAACAACTTAGTAAACAACCAGGTATGTGCAGATATTAATAGTTTCGCTTAAAGTGTTTACTAAATTGAATGTTCCATCACCAATAATTTTCGGCGCTTTTTAATACAAAATATTTCACTTCGGATAACATCCATGTGTAGTAACAAAAATCCACTATTTTAGCATGACATTGACATCTTTATTTAGCATAGTTAGAATGATCTTAATTCGATCAAAGATGCACAGTTTCGCTCGAAAACTTGTTGCCATTTTGAAGGTAATTCTATTATGCCTCTCTCATAGAAATTGTCATGAACTGGGACAGCCAGTTTTCACTAGCTTATCTTGAGGTGAATTTTTCACCAGCAAAATCATTACTTTCTATACTATCATTACGGACTATAAAGAGGAACCTCTAAATCAACCTACTGAGGCTTCAGGCGAGTTATTATCGATATGTATGCCCTGGCATTTTCCAGATTGGAATACAATTCCACACACAACTGGTCGCTTGTGGGCAACTGATACTTTTAGACTACCCGGATTAAGACGTAGGCGAGCAGCTTATAACATAGGAGGGCGATACCAAAACTAACCAACGTGATGTATAGATGGTGCTAGTAGTTTGAAAATAAATTAAGTTTTAAGACACCAAATTGTTTAGTATTTTTACTTAGGTCATCAAAAGTAAACGATCTCAGTAAAAGTGTAAACAGAGAAAGAATTGGTCATCGGTATGTAAATTCAATATTTCCGTTTGAAAGCCGAGCTCTATTCTGCACTGGGGGAGTCTGCTACTTCATTTATGACTGTAAAATATTGGGTAGCCGAGTTAAAACGAGACCGTACGAGCAGGCAAGACGAACATTGTAGTGGTCGACCAATTGAGGTGTCCACACCGGATACGGTTAAGAAAATCCACAAAATTTTATTTCACGATCGTCGACTGCGGTAGCGTGAGCTATCTGAAATGATAGGTGTTTTAAAAAGTGATATACATCGTACATTGACCGAAGGCTTCAACATTAGAAAGCTGTGCACAAGATGGGTGCCGCGCCCGCTTTCAATAGAGCAAAAACATCGTCGTCAAGATGTTCCAGTAGAGTGTTTTGCGTGTTTCACCGCAATGAAGTCGAATTTTTGCGTCGATTTACAACCATGTATGAGACATGGGTCCAACATTTCATGCGTCCACTTGAGACAAAGGAACGGTCAATGCGGTGCACTGAAATCGTGTCCAAAAAAAGGCGAAGACGGTTTCATCTGCAGGCATGGTCATGGTGCCTGTCTTTTGGGGGGCACATAGGATTATTTTTATTAATTATCTTCAGAAAGGAAACATTATCAATGGCGAATATTATGCTAATTTATTGCAGCATTTAGGTGGTGAAGTTATGGAGAAAAAAGGGGCGCATTTTGGCGAAGAGGAAAGTTTTGATTCATCAAGACAATGCTCCAGTTCATACATCTACTATTGGGATGGCCAAAATTAATGAACTAAAGTTCGAATTGCTTCATCACGCACCTTATTCGGACTATTTTCTATTTCCAAAATTGAAAAAATGGCTCGGTGATAAAAGATTCGTCAACAATGAAGAGGTGGAGTCTGCGATTGATGGCTATTTTAAGGAGTTTGACAGTTCTTACTATAAACAGGGTGTAAAAGCTATTGAATACCGCTGGAAAAAGTGGATCTAACTAGAAGGAGATTACGTTGTTGTTTTGGGACCGCCCTCGTACATATGTGTTGGATTTCATTCCCTTCAAACATAAAGCAAAATCTTTTTGCCCGTCAATTTTGACTCGATCACAGTTTGCGCCGGCTCTTC
This sequence comes from Philornis downsi, assembly GCA_019455685.1. Lineage (NCBI taxonomy): Eukaryota > Metazoa > Arthropoda > Insecta > Diptera > Muscidae > Philornis > Philornis downsi. The sequence continues at coordinate 559,478 of JAHXMU010025926.1, read as the reverse complement.
GTGATTCGTCCACGACTAATTTCACTTTTCTTTATCAGTGGCGATTCTCAAATGGAAATTCAGTTCAAGTTTTTTTTCTTTTGCCTTAACTCGTGTTGCACCCGTACATCGAGGCTTTTTCTTATCTCCTGTAAGAAATGCTTACATCACGATCAGACTTCATAATTTATATTACTTTATCAAAATTTTACCTTCACCTTTCACCTTTCAGATCGTGGTGCATCTTTGACATCAAAATTAGCGAAAAGGGATAGTCGAAAGTAAAATTGGACGTTATCGCCTCTTATAGTATCAAAACCATAAGCAGTATTCTTGCAAAATTTGCAAAATATGGCGTATTTTCTCTTTGCTGATGTCCATCTTTGTTGCGTACTCCAACAATACTGGGTAAAACAATCACAAAATTGTCCGAGAAGATTTTTGAGTATGAAATCCTATCTTTTTAACGCCATCTAGCGCTACCTAATCGTACTTATACAACGCAAGAAACAGATTCCGAAGCCCATCAATTGGGAGAATAATGGCTCAATTTTTACTACGGGGAACCACTGACTTTGCACTACAAAACTGTTTCAGACTGCTTAATTTCGTTACAGACAAAAATTACTGTGATGTAATAAAAAACATTAAGTTCTCAACTCCACCACATAAATGCAGTCAGTTACAAAAAATCTCATCTTTATCAAAACTCATCCAAGTGAATATTTCGTATTTCGTAAGTCCTGATATAAAACCAGCAGCATATGAAAGCCCGCAGTGGTACAGCAAATTTCAGCATTTGCGGGAAAAAAAATAATAATTTGCATTCATACAACATAAATGGCAATTTGGACAAAGTAAATAACACTTTTTATTCACCGACACTCACAGCGCACCTAAGCAAAGCGCAAAAAGGACTTACAGACACTTCCACGGATACTTTATGCCACGAAATCCTAGTGGTGGCTGGCCATCTGATTACATTTAGTATAGAGGAATGAGTAAAGGACCTGCCTGCCATTCACCTCCATATCCTTCACAGTAAACGGAAATGTACAGGAAATTGTTCTTGTTTTATTTCTTTTATCGGTAATGTCTGGCTCCCATCCTTCGTTCGTTCGAAATAATTTTCATTTTATGTTACTGGCATTACTAAGAGAAAATTTAATTTGTCTGAGTTTATAATTTATTTATAAAAGCCATAAAAGTGAGTACCGAAATACAAATCAAAAAAAAAAAAAAAACTTAAATAGGCTGTATGGAAGTGACTTACCAAAAATACTAGTTCTTTAGCATATTCCACAATTGGAGCAAATAATACATCAAATTTTATTACATTTCTAATGAAAGTGATTTGAAACTTCTAGGATTTGTTCTTAAAATTAAAACGGACTTCTTCAAGTTCTTAAAATTTTGAATAACTTCTTCGAATTTTATTAATATTATAAATTTAATGAATTTTATGAATTATATGTTTTTATGCATTTTACGCATTGTATAAATTTCATAAATTTTATAAATTTTGTAAATTTGGTAAATTTTATAAATTTGATAAATTTTGTACATTTTATTAATTTTATGAATTTCATGAATTTTATTCATTTCATGAATTTTATAAATTTCTTGAATTTTATGGATTTTATAAATTTTATGAATTTTATAAATGTTGTAAATTTCACAAATTTCGTAAATTTTACGAGTTTTATGAATATGATGAATTTGACAAATTTGATGAATTATACAAATTTTATAAATTTTATCAATTACATATATGAATTTTATGAATCTTATGAATTTTATGAACTTTATGAATTTGATGAATTATATAAATTTTATGAATTATATGAATTTTATGAATTTGATGATATTGTGAATTTTATGAATTTTGTGAATATTATGAATTTTATAAATTTGACGAATTATATAAATTTTATAAATTTTATGAACATTACGAATTTTATGAATTTGACGAATTTGATGAATTATAAAAATTTTATAGATGTTATAAATTTTATAAATATTATGAATTTGATGAATTTGATGAATTGTATGAATTTGATGAATTATATAAATTTTATGAATTATATGAATTTTATGAATATTATGAATTTTATAAATATTATGAATTTTATGAATTATATGCATTTTATAATTTTATGAATGTTATGAATTTTATGAACTTTATGAATTTGACGAATTTGATTAATTATAACAATTTTATAAATTTTATGAATTTTATGAATATTATGAATTTTATGAATATTATAAATTTTGTGCATTTTACGAATTTATGAATTTTGTGAATATTATGAATTTTATAAATTTGATGAATTACATAAATTTTATAAATTTTATACATTTTATGAACATTACGAATATTATGAATGTTATGAATTTGACGAATTTGATGAATTATACACATTTTCTAAATGTTATGAATTTTATAAATATTATGAATTTGATGAAATACATAAATTTTATATATTTTACGAATTAAATGAATTTTATGAATTATATGAATTATATGAATTGTATGAATTTGATGAATTATATAAATTTTATGAATTATGAATTTATGAATAATATGAATTTTATGAATATTATGAATTTTATGAATTTTATAAATGTTATGAACGTTATGAATATTATGCATTTTATGAATTTCACGAATTTTATGAATTATACAAATTATAAAAATTTTATAAATTTTATGAATATTATGAATTTGATGAATTATATATGTAAATTTTATGAATTTTATGAATATTATGAATTTTATGAATTTTATAATTCTGATGAATTTTACGAATTTGATGAACTTGATGGATGTGATGAATTTTATAAATTTTATGCGATTTATGAGTATTATGAATTTTATAAATTTTATGAATCTTAGGAATATTATGAATGTTATGAATTTTAAGAATTTTATGAACTTCATGAAATATATGAATTTTACTAATTATATGAATTATATGAATTTTATCAACTTCGTGAAATTTATGAATTCCAGAACGAAATTTTTAAATATTTGTCAGTTTTCTCGGCCAGACCTCCGTCTTCATACCCTTCGCTTTCTTGCAAATAAGACAAACTTTTCTTAGATAGAAAATTGAGTGCAAATTTTTCAAGTTTTTCGGGCACTTCTCACAACTTCGTCCGTCGTTTTACATTCTAAGACGCTATTTGATTAGCCAGTTCGGCTAATATTTCTAAATTATTTACAAAATAAAACCTTCAAATTTCATTATCTATATCAGTAACTACAAATTCCATCAGTTTGGCAGGCCAAAACCTCCGCTTTCACGCTCGCCCTCACAGTAAATTGTTTCAATTTAAGAAGTTAACTTCATAATCATATTAACTTTATTCATTAACGAGTTGCTGCGGCCAACTTGTACAACATTCGCATAAGGATATTCGCACAAGGATACACGATGCCAAAAACAATAGCAGCATTGTTTTTCCATTGCTCATTACTACTAAAAAAGCAAATTAACTAAATGCATTTTTGATGAGGAGAGAGAAACGGTAGAAGAACTAAACTAAAATGAAAATAAAGAAGGAAGAAAAGAACAAAAAATCTGCAAGGACTCAGTACTTTAGCTAATAGTAATAACATCGAACAAACTTGTTATGATGTTTTGCTATAACAACAATTTGCATTCGTATTGATTGGTGTGGAGGGTTGGGAAGCTGATAGCTGTAAGTTAGCGTACCAAGAGGAGTCTCTGCTTGGAAGGACCAAATTAGACGTTGCTGCTTTGTAATGATGTCGCCATACTTTGCCACACTTGAATGAAACTACTGAAAAGTAGAAAAAGTCGAGACACAGAATGTGTGGGTGGATGATGAAGACGAAATGAGTGGGTGTAATCATTACACGACAATTCTAAGGAAAAAGTTTTTATTTTTCATTTCTCCCAAATTGCTCAGGTAAATGGCGTTTTGCTTTTATTCGAAGAACTTTTATTTCGAAGAACTTTTTCAATGCGTATTGAAAAAATGAATCGAAAACACTCATTCATTCAACAAAGGCTGAGTTGAATTTTTAACAGACTTTCAAGAAAATATAGAAATTTCATTATGACCCAATGCCTGCTTCCTTCCACCTGCTACTACACTCAATTGTTGTGTTAATTCTGTATTAAGAGAAGAAAAACCTTTGCTTTTGACATTTTCCACCATCACCTTTTTTCAAGACGCCGGTGTTCGCCGCCGTCTCCTTGTTTCACTTCAAAGGAAACAACTTGTCTTAAAGTTGATCCTTATGAGGATGTTGTAACCATAAAGTATGGAGGTGAATTGTAGTTTGTCGTCCTTCTCAATTCCTGTTCTTTTACCGTAGGCCATGAGTTGTAGAGGGTATCAAAGTTATAAATTTTCGCCTTCAAAAGAATTATAGGAAGCTGTTGAAGGAGCCCCACTCATTGCTTTCTTTGTTTCACAGCAAAAAAAAAAACGAAAATGTATTTTTCTTCCTTTTGGCAAAATTTAAGTAGAAATATGGCCAGTACGTGCATTTAGAACACTTTGACAGCCATTTTTCACTCCCGTGGAGGTGATAAAACTATCAAAAGTTGAAAGGTGGTTAAGATGTAACGAAGTTGATGGAAATTAAATGGTTGGTGGATTAAATAAATGAAATGCTGTAGACAGGAAACAGTATATTAATTGTATTTGAATTGCTAGATGCACACAGGATCTCCATAACGGCGGGATATAACTTACAACTGCCGTTAACCGCAATTGTTTTAGAAGAGATTCATCACAGAAAAGTAAGTCTTAAACGATGCCCTTCATAAGAAAGGAGTCTGGAAAAAAATTTGTCACCTTTATGTAATTCAATGTTTCCATTTGAAAGGTTTCAGTCTAACCAATATTAAAACTGAGCTAGATTCTACTCTGAGAGAGTCTGCTCCTTCATTTACGATGGTAAAATATTGGGTTTCCACATTCACCGTTTACTTTTGATGGCTTAAATCAAAATACTAAAGAGCATGGAGCCTTGAAACTGAAAACACATGTTTTACAAGGTTGCCACATTATACCAAAGTTGAAGTTCATTCAACATCCACTCATCAAGGGGTGTAGACAACGAAAATGTCTTGCTGGTATTCATAGATCAAAGGTCTTGGAAAATATTTAGCATACATTAAAGCGTGTTGGAAGATGTATCGAGGGACAGCAGTATTTTGGGAAACATATTCCGCTATTTCTGCAGAAAAAAATATTCTTCAAAGTCAGTTTCCGTATTAAATAGTGTCTTGAATGCATCTGCAGGAACAATTTTTATACAGATAATTATCTAAGAGGACATTAGGGCATATTTATATAGCACATTTATTCAGAAGAGTCTGTGTTGTGACACAAATCTCATAGAAAATTTGCATTCACTTTATAAATTAACATCTTATTGACATATCACTGCTTACAAGGAAAAATAACTTAACTCGAAATTTACTGTTTTGAGATATTAAGCTGTTATCAAACAAATTGCAATTGTGAGAATTTATTATAACTGGTATCATGTTTAGAGGACAATATGGGTCTTAAGGATATAAACAATTATTACAACAACAAAAACTGTTCTTACTTATATCACTCTTTAGAAATATTCTGTCATTTTTCGAAACAGGTTTTTGAAAAATGATAAAATGCACAGAATTT
>JAHXMU010025926.1:459484-496839 GCA_019455685.1 Philornis downsi | reverse complement strand
AACGGTTGGACCGATTTGGCTCATTTTGGTCTTAAATTATTGGTAGAATATTCCGGAAGGTTTAAAAGGTTTTATTTAAAGTGATAGATGGCGTTGGAAATGAGATTTTTGCCATTCATTTTGAAGGCAAAACAACGTTTGCCGGGTCAGCTAGTTTTAAATAAAACAAAGATATTTAAAAAAAATCGTGTAACTTTATTATATCGTAAAATAGACAGAATGAAGTTATGTATGGAACAACACATCGAGCAGATGGCCGCCGCGGCGTTGTTGGCACACACGAGATATTTTAATGAAATTTTCAATGACCGTTTTGCATAAATACTGCGGTATTTAATTAATGCAGCGTCCAATTTCCCTTTTTAAGACTTAAGTCGTCGTCGGCTTATTCGCGTAAACCATCGACTTCAAAAAAAAAAAAACCCAAAGAAAAAAGTCTAATGGTGTTAAATCGCAATCTAGGCAGCCAATTCTGGTCTCCAAAACGCGAAATAACATGACCGGGAAATGACTGATGCAGCAATTGAATTATTTCTCTGGCTGTATGACATGTGGCGTCGTCTTGTTGAAGCCACATGTCCTCCACATTCATTTCTTCAATTCTAGGCACGAAAAAACTGACAATCATTTCACGATACCGAACACCATTGACTGTTTGCGCTTGACATGCCTCATTTTCACACCACACAGTGACACGTTGACACGGCTTCTCGTCAATCACTCGAGGATTTTCCTCACCCCAAATGCGGCAATTCTGCCAATTGACGAAGCCATCAAGATGGAAATGGGCCTCACCACTGAAGATGATTTTATCGACAAAATCAGCATTTTCATGTCGTCTCTCCAATACCCAATTAACGAACTCCCTTCGCTGTCCATGGTCAGCTGGCTTCAGTTCCTGAGTCAATTGAACTTTGTATGCATGAAGATGCAAATCTTTTGTCAAAATTCGCTGCATAGTGGATTTGGAGACACCAATTTGCTGAGCTCGGTGCGGAATTAAGGTGGATGGAGTTTGAGCGACATCATCACGTACAGCTGCGACATTTTCGGTCGATCGACCAGGTCGAAGGCGCGTTGTTGTCTTTACATCACTAACAGACCCAGTTTTGGCAAATCCATTAATCTCTTTGCAGTTGACTCTTTTGGAGCATTATTGTGACCCCAAATTGATCGCAATTTGTGAACTGTAGCCGCAAAACTTTCACCATTTTGGTAAAACAATTTCACAGTGAGAATGCGTTGTTCATTCGTGTAGCGCTCCATTTTTACTAACGTCGTACCTTCTACTAGCAAACAATAACAATTGTTCAAATGACAAACAATGACACTTCGAATGGCGCCAAATTTAAATCTTGCGTTCTTGTTGGAATACCCTTAATTATCATTAGTTAGCCGCATTGTCCGACGACCAACTTTTGCGCCATTACAATCTGAAAGGTTACTGTAACGATTCATGGTAGTTACTATCACGCTTAAAAATATGAAGCAGAATATCGTCCTCAGTGGAAATTCCAGCAAAATATCGTTTATTTGCTATTGACTCACGGGTTTGGAAGGGACCACAGCATCATCGCATGGAGGCAGATCGCTTCTCATTGCTTAAAACAGAAGATGAACTGCTAGTCGCTGCTGAAAATCCCAGTAAAGTTTCCAACATTTATCATTAACTAACAAGTAATATGGTAGCCAGCCATGGTATAAGAATGTAAGGTAACGCAAAGGAGAAACAAAAATATTTTCTGCGCAGATGACGTCACTCGGCTTTGTGTGCTTTTGGTTTAGAATGGGTAGGTATATGAATGTAAGATTATGGAGACAAATTATGCTGATATATATTTTTTTTTGAAATAAATCTAAATTATTTAAACAATATGCTTTGTGTAAAAGACACGAAGAAGCTTTTTATTCATTTTATAATTTTGTTTATTTTTCGTCGTTTTTGGTAGGCCGTGTTTTTAATATTTTCATTTAATTTACGTATTGTAAAATACATACGGGACCTAAAGAATAATTTTTTAACAATTAATTCAAATTATTATCACTTTTTCACTTAAATTCACTGTTGTTTAACGTTCTGTCTAGCCGAGTGACGTCATTCCCTTCTTTGTTTACATTTCTCAAGAATAACGGACCTGCGCAATGCGTAATCTCTTTATATCATTCTTGGTAGCCAGCCAGCCTTGCCATCAACATAATCATGACTTAGTTGAACACACGATAATATGAGGCGACTAATCTCTCGATTGATTTCCGTCCACTCTTAATGCCCTTAACCTAATAGCGTATCTAAGTAAAAGGCGCCACTTCTTCTTTCCTAAATTATTTATTTATTTATTTAAGTTTGGCTTGTAATTTAAAGCCTTTCGGCCAATTATGAGTGAATTACAATATGCAACAATTCGTCTATGAGATTTAATCTGCTAAATGAATATTATAAGCTAAAAAAAAAAACACGTAATAAAAATTAAATATAAAATTTATATAAATATGATTTTAAAGAAATTACGATTATTAAAGGCAAAAATAGTATGAAAAACAAAAACTAATTCAAAAGTTAGAAGTTAATCGGTATACGAGTGTGATCAAAAAATAACCGTTATTTTCAAATTTCGTGAGTTACGTATGTTCGATTTTCGCATTTTTTCCCCTGTTATGTCGGTACACATGTCTGTTATATATGTTGACAATATCAGCCATTTTGGATTGTCAATTCGATTTTGACAGATAATAGGGTTAGTCGTGTCTTGGTGTGCTCTTCGATTTTTTACTATTCGAAAAAAAGGATCATAGGAACTGTATCAGGTTTTGTGTAAAAAATGAAATTAAATGTGCAAGGACATTTGAAATGTTGGCGGTGGCATTTGGCGAGTCTACTATGAGCAGAACACAAGTTCAACTGTGGTATAACCGGTTTAAGAAGGCCGAGAAGATGTCAATGACGATCCTCGTCCTAGTCGCCCGAGCACGTCAACAACCGATGAAAACATTGAAGCAGTGAAGAAAATGATTTTGAAATCGTCGAATCACTATTGGAGAGGTTGCTGATGATGATGGCATACGAGTATCGTTCGGCTCATGCCAAGCAATTTTTACGGATGTTTTAGGCATAAAACGTGCGGCAGCGAAGATTGTTCCAAAATTGCTAAATTTTGAGCAAAAACAACGTCGCATGGACATCGCTCAGGAGCTGTTGAAGGTGGTCAACGACGACTGGCGATGATTCATAGGTGTATGGCTATTATATTGAAACAAAAGCCCAATCATCCCAATGGAAGTGTCCAGAAGAGCCAAGACCGAAAAAAGCACGTCAAGTTCGGTCAAATGTGAAGGTTTTGCTCACTGTTTTCTTCGATTGCAATGGCGTGGTGCATCCTGAATTCTTGCCACAAGGTTATACGATCAATAAGGAATACTACCCTGAAGTTATGCGCCGTTTGCGCGAAGCAATTCGTCAGAAATGCACAGAATTGTGGAAAAACCAATCATGGATTTTGCACCATGATAACGCACCAGCTCACACATCGATGCTTGTGCGTGAGTTTTTGGCCAAAAACAAACCCGCAATCACGCCTCAACCACCGTATTCACTGACTTTTTCCTCTTTCCAAAACTGAAAACACCTATGAAAGGAAAGCGTTTTGCTACGATTGAGGAGATGAAAGAAAAATCGAAACAGCTGTTGGCGATACCAAAAAGGACGTTTTAGAAGTGTTTCAAGGATTAGAAGAAGCACTGGCACAATTGTATTATATCTGAGGGGGACTACTTTAAAGGAAATAAAATAGAAATTGATGAATAAATAAATACTTTTTGAAAAAAATTGAAAATAACGGTTATTTTTTGATCACACCTCGTATCTCATAACTCTATTAAACGCCATCTGAATTTTGCTAATAAACAAAATATTAGTGCCACTATACAACTCTAAACAATATAGAATAGTAGGCATGACACAAACATGAGCCAAATTCTCCTTAATCGATCTGGGCAACACTAAATCAGTATTGTAAAAGCTCCGCAGTGAATAATTTAAACTCAGGACTACATTACCCACATGATAGTTAAAGCTTAGTTTATTATCTAAAAATGCTCCCAAACAATTAACATGGTTGACCGGTTCAATACGTGTGCTACTATAAGATAAACTCAGGTTTAAATCACGATTAGAAAAAAGCATAGCTTTTGTTTTTGAAATGTTGATTGAGAATTTATTTTTCGTCATCCATGAGCAAATCAAATTTAACGCATAATTAATATAACTTCATTTGCTCCAAATTTCATAAAACTTTACATAAATCAAAAAAAAATCTCATAACTGTAAATGTAATGTAATAAAATTACATAAAATTGTGTAAGAGAATCAATTCATTCAAATTCATTCATAAAATATTTTAAAAAAATTTAAAAAAAAGTTGTAAAATTCCACATCTCCCAAATATGCATATAATTTCACAAGATTTCATAAAATTTCTTATAATTTAATATTTCATAAAATTTTACAAAATGTAGTTTTTTTTTTAAATCCATAAAATTTTTTAAAACTTTATAAAATTTATAAAAAAAAAAAAAAAAAAATCTACAAAAACACATAAGTTTTTAAAAAAAAAAAAATTTTATAAAATTTTGCGGCGTTTTTCTGTTTTTTTTTTTTTTTTTTTTTTTTTTTTTTTTTTGTAAAAAATAATTGGCAAGCAAATATGGTAGAAAGTATCTCAATGGATAAAATGATTTGGTGGTTACATATAAAAATACAAAATAAAAAACAAATATATGACATAGTAGGGGTGTATCGGGTCCTTACATACACAAGATTCACCGTAATTTACATTTATCTCTTTTTTTTTTTTTTTGGAAAATAAAATAGAAAGTTTTAACAATAATGAGAATCAACTTGTTCTCGGCGATTTTAACATAGACTGGTTTAATAATAATACCAATTAAATCAAAATAACTGAAATTATAAATTATAACTACTTTCAGCAAATAGTAGCGGAACCTACCCAAACAACACCTACAACGTCTGCATTAACATATTACGCTATATCAAATATAGGGGGCGCTATTGTAAAAACGGCTTCAGGAATTAAAATTAGTGATCACGAATCTCTAAAAGTTATCGTACCAACAAAAAGGAAAACAAAAGATGTAAAAATAAAGAACATAAAATATGTACAGTATAACAGTTCTATCTGCCGAAATAATTTGAAGGTATAATGGCTTAAATGAAAGTTCTTTGGAATGTTTTACAAATGAATCGTGTGATGTAATAATTACAAGTATAAACAATTCGCTAAGTCCAATGATCAAAAACATAATTCTGAAGAATCAAAAAATTTATAAATGGTATAATCCGGTTCTACGGAAAAACTGTGCTATATCAACGTGCAATTTGGTTCAACGATGATTGGCATTGAAATCTTTATAGAGCATTTAGAAATGAATACGAGGTGTGATCAAAAAATTACAGTTATTTTCAATTTTTTTTTTTTAGTTTTTATTTATTCATCAATAACTATCTTGTCCCCTTGTTCAAAGTAATCCCCCTCAGATATAATACACTTGTGGCAGCGTTTTTCCAATCCTCGAAACACTTCTGAAACGCGCTTTTTGGTATCGCCAACAGCTGTTTCGATTTTTTTTCTTATCTCCTCAACCGTAACAAAACAATTTCCTTTCATCGGTGTCTTCAGTTTTAGGAAGAGGAAAGAGTCAGCCGGGACCAAGTCCGATGAATACGGTGGTTTTCGTTTTTGGCTAAAAACTCACGCACAAGCGTTATCATGTTGCAAAATCCATGACTGGTTTTTCCACAATTCTGTGCGTTTCTGACGAATAGCTTCGCGCAAACGGCGCATAACTTCAAGGTAGTATTCCTTATTGACCGTACGACCTTATGGCAAGAATTCATGATGCACCACGCCATTGCAATCGAAGAAAACAGTGAGCAAAACCTTCACATTTGACCGAACTTGACGTGCTTTTTTCTGTCTTGGCTCTGCTGGACGCTTCCATTGGGATGATTGGGCTTTTGTTTCAATATCATAGCCATATACCCATGATTCGACGAACGAAATCTGGATAGTCGTTGACGATGTTCAACACCTTCTGAGCGATGTCCATGCGACGCTGTTTTTGCTCAAAATTTAGCAATTTTGGAACAATCTTCGCCGCCACACGTTTCATGCCTAAAACATCTATAAAAATTGTTTGGCATGAGCCGAACGATACTCGTATGCCATCATCATCAGCAACCTCTCTAGTAATGATTTTACGATTATCCAAAATCATTGTCTTCACTCCTTCAATGTTTTCATCGGTTGTTGACGTGCTCGGACGACCAGGACGAGCATCCTCATTGACATCTTCTTGGCCTTCCTTAAACCGGTTATACCACAATTGAACTTGTGTTCTGCTCATAGTAGACTCGCCAAATGCCGCAGCCAACATTTCAAATGTCCTTGCACATTTAATTTCATTTTTTACGAAAAACTTAATACAGCTTCTTTCATCCATTTTTTCGAATAGTAAAAAATTGAAGAGCACACCAAAACACGACTAACCTTTTTATCTGTCAAAAACAAACTGACAATCCAAAATGGCTGATATTGTCAACATATATAACAGACATGTGTACCGACATAACAGGGGAAAAAAATGCGAAAATCGAACATACGTAACTCACGAAATTTGAAAAAAACGGTTTTTTTATCACACCTCGTAATGTTGATATTTGTAATTGAATTTTCGAAAGGTTGTTTAAAAATATAGGTAGAAACTTGTGAAGCGTTGTAGCAAGTAACGTGAGTTAGACAGCAGTTTTGTTATTCAGCATAACAGTAATTGAAAGATTGGAAACTCGTCATGTAGTCAAATAAAAGCTTTAGTTTGTCACAAGAACATACAACATAAAGGGTTTCCATCAAACCGAGAATTCATAAAAATGGGAAACTTATTTCTTCTAGTTCTGTAAATATATCATTTTCAAATTCATAATTCATCATAATTGAACATAGTTCAACAATATCTATTATGGTTTCATAACATTTCGCAGAATTTCATATAACTTGGTAAAATTTCATAGAATTTCTTAGAATCTCAATTGTTCTTCATCATTCATTAAATGGAATTTCGGTCGATTTTCACCTTCTACCAAAAGCTGACTATGGAAGATACTGTCTGGGAAGATAACGTCGTTTGGAAGGACCAGTAATAATCCACAAAGCAGAGGCTCTCAGTTTTCTCGTTGAATCCCTTAACTGTGAATTAGTGAGCGCCTAACGTATAGATAGACGGCAACAGCTTTGTGATCAAAATTAATGAAACAAATGACTTGAAACAATTTAACGACAGCTAACAGGAAATGCAAGGAATTTAAACAAAATTTTTAAAAACATTCAGTGCAATTAAATAAAACTACAAAAAAAAACAAATCAAATAAACCTAAGAAAAACAAAAATTTATAAATTCGAACAAAAATCTTACTACATCTTCTACTATATCTATATCTTCCTACTATATAATCTTACTATAAGATACATTGAAATCTGATCAAATAAAGCCGGACTTCAAGAAATATATCGAAACAGTTTTTAAATTAATCAAAAAAAAAAAAAAAAGTTGAAATAAATAATAAAAATAATAAAATTAGTTTAAAGATACTTCTGAAAATGAACGAAATTTTCTGAAATTATTGGAAACTTATTGAGCTTTAGTAAAATTTAATTAACGTTAAACTAGTGTACACAATTATTCAGTTATTATAATTATCAATGATTTATCCGCTCGTTTATCGTCAATTTCATATCGTAGCTCAATTACGTTGTATCGTTCAACAGCTCAAACTGTTGCTGGCCGCAAAAGTTTATTCTCCCTGGATTTTTGTTATTTTTTTCCACTTTAATAAAATATGATTTTTAATTGTGAATCGAAATTTACGATCGACATGTAAACAAAATTAGACCATTTTGAATGTCGTTCGCTCTGGCAATGTTGAAATGAAACGTTTGCTGGAATTGATTTTTGTGATATTCAATGTTTGTTTTTCCCAAAATATTTCCATATTGTTTGAAGAGCATTAAAGCAGCAATATCTAAATGGTTGTTTGAATATCTGTACAACTGACAACAGTCAGTTGGTCGTACCAACCGCCACTCTATTTGCATTTAAAAGCGCGTAAATGTGCGCCGTGAATATTTCAGATGCAGCAGGCAGAGACAGTCATCAAAGGCAAACATTTCTGGGTTAAAATCAAATTTTTCCAGCAAATGAAACAATCTGGACTCTTATGTTTGAGTTTTTGCGTGATTCATTAAATAGATAGACAAATGAATTATGAACGCTTTACTTCAATGGCGTAAAAGTGGTAGATACCAAAACATCAAACCAGTTCTATACATTTAAACACGGGGCAATGGAGAGAGTTCCTCATCTTTACTATTTCCCCATTTGGTTAGAAGTAATTTGTCAAACTGGATTTCCAGCATTGTACAAGTATATTTAGACTATGGATATTGTAATAGCTTATGAGCTATTTTAAGTCATTAAAAGGAATGCTGCAGGATGTTTTGCTCAAGGGAAATGCGTTGCTAAAAACGATATGTGCAAGAAAGGGTGACTTTTTTCTCCCCCAGAAATTCAAATTGTAATGTAGAAAGAAAACAAAAAAATTGTTATTGCTCTATAAAATATCTATTACGGTTTTGTAGAATTTTGCAGAATTTCATGGAACTTGTTAAAATTGTATAGAATTTCTTAGAATCTTAATTCTTCTTCGGCTCGTTAAACGGAATTTCGGTCGTTTTTTGCATTGCACCAAGCTATAATAAAGGGTGTCCAAACAAGAACGCAAGATTTAAATTTGGCGCATTCGGAGTGTCATTGTTTGACATTTGAACAATTGTTATTGCTTGCTAGTAGAAGGTACGAGGTTAGTAAAAATGGAGCGCTACACGAATGAACAACGCATTGTCATGGTGAAATTGTTTTACCAAAATGGTGAAAGTTTGAGGTCACAATAATGCTCCAAAAGAGTAACTGCAAAGAGATTAATGGATAAATTTGCCAACTGTTAGTGATGTAAAGACAACAACGCACCTTCGACCAGATCGATCGACCGAAAATGTCGCAGCTGTACGTGATGATGATGCTCAAACTCCACGTGATAATGTCGCTCAAACCCCAATTCGACACCGAGCTCGGCAAATTGGTATCTCCAAATCCACGAATTTTGACGAAAGATTTGCATCTTCATGCATACAAAGTTCATTTGACTCAGGAACTGAAGCCAGCTGACCATGGACAGCGAAGGGAGTTCGTTAATTGGGTATTGGAGAGACAACATGAAAATGCTGATTTTGCCAATAAAAAATCATCTTCAGTGACGAGGCCCATTTCCATCTTGATGGCTTCGTCAATAGGCAGAATTGTCGCATTTGGGGTGAAGAAAATCCTCGAGTGATTCACTAGAAGCAAATGCTTCCTCAACGTGTCACTGTGTGGTGTGGATTTAGGGCTGGAGGAATCATTGGACCTTTTTGTATGAAGATGAAGCATGTCAAGCGCAAACAGTCAATGGTGTTCGGTATAGTGAAATGATAACCAGTTTTTTCGTGCCTAGAATTGCAGAAATGAATGTGGAGGGTATGTGGTTTCAACAAGATGGCGCCACATGTCATACAGTCAGAAAAACAATATTTGTGTTTTATTTAAAATTTAAATCTTGCGTTCTTGTTGGGACACCTTTTAACCAAGGGAAGATACTGTCGGCTGGAAGGAGGATTAAAAAACAGATTTGTGCAATGAAGAGTGACCTTTTCCTCCCCCAAAAATTCGCATTGTAATATAGAAATTTTGAAACATTTTGCAGGGGTAGAATCGTGGCTAACGACAGCGCGCTCATTTTTCGACAAGCGTGAATTCGTTATATTGTTTATAAGCCAACGAAAGCATCTTAATTTAACTTAACTGCTAAAAAGTTTTGGCATCCAGCCATTGTTAGTAAACTACAAAAGGTTTGTATCGTGTAACATCGAACCGAAATGATTTGAATTGTGAACGCGAGAATGGAACGTAGTCCACGGTAAAGCTCAGTTTAATTGGCGAAATTGCAATGTGTCTGATCGTAATATGAGAATGCACATTAAAAAATAAACTTCGGTTGGAAACCTAGAATATATTAAGTGGAAGATTTAAGGCCTGTACAAAAGACAGTAAAACAAAAAGTATTTATGGTTTAGCAATATATAAACCAACAAAATGAACGTACTCGTATATGGGGCTAGAGTGCAAATCAGAACACAATTTAGACAAGCGAATTACTGCGATTACTGTGCAAAGGCAAGGACTGCATCTATGATGGTATGGTCAAAGATTAGTGCTACAGGAAGCTCACCATTCGCTTTTATCAAACAGGTAGCCTAAAGGTATATCACCAAATCTCGTAATTCTGTAAAAGTCATTAGACGTTTCAATAAGACTCAGCACCGTCTCATAAATCCTTTGAAACACAAAGTTTCTTACAAGAAGTTCCCAGCTTCATTTCTTCATAATGGCCGCTATATTCCCTTGACTTAAACCCAATGAAATTTCCTATACGGTACCGTCTGGAGGTCTAACATCAACCAAAAAAATACGAAATAGTCAAAGCCCTAAAGAATGAACTTCACCGAGATTTGAACAAATTGCGATCAGGTCACATCAGTGCAGCTTGTAAAGGCTTCCCGAACAAATAACGCATTTTTCTTACGATTGTTAATGTTTCTATAAAGTTTTGGAGCTTTTAAATAAACAAAATCAAAACCCACAAAATTACTGAATTTTAAATTTATAACACACGTCAAGAGCCCACTCCAGTAACTGTCTTTGCGAGAACATTAAAAGGAAATTTTCACGATAAAAGCCTGCCTACACAACATAACACCCCTAGACAGCCCACTCCAGTAACTGCTTTTGAAAACAACATTAAAAGTAAATTTTCAGGATAAAAGCCTGTCCGCATGATATTTGCCACAACAAAATGTTGGCGTATTGGATGTTTCACTCATTGATTGGCAGTCGACTTTCATGACACATTTTCTAGAAGAACTGGAGCAAAGAATAAGCACTAAATTGTGCTGGCCAATGCAATCAAGTTCCCCGCCACAACTTTTAAATATAAGAATCTAAAAGTTGGCGAATAAGTTTTGAACACATCCGTGCAGAACTTAAGTCGACGACTATCGTAGATGCTCCAGCAAATAAAAAAATTGCAATAAGGCGACACAATTGTGAAAGTGCTCAAGACAAGACATATATTAGTACATTCTAAATGTAAGACTAGTTTTATCCTTCACAAAATGTTTATGTATTCGTCCAAATCTCCTGGACGTAAAACTATTACTTCAACTTTTTTTCAGCATCCGCAAAATCTTTCACATAGTTACCTTCCGGAATGCTCTTCAGATCGCGATGCGATTCTTATGTTGTATCTCTTCAATTGACTAAAAACGGTGTGCCCGATGTGGCCTTTTAAGTTTAGGAAAAAGCCAGAAATTACACAATAATAAATAAGACAAATACAGTGGTTGTAGAGCGAAATTAATTGAATATTTGGGGAAAAACTCTTAAACAATGAATGAAGTGTAAGACGGTCCAGTATCATGGTGCAAAAAATAAAAGTTATCAGCACGTAGCTTCATGCTAATGGCACGGACCACTTAAATAATGTGCCTTTCTGAAGATTGTACACGGCGAAAGAAATTAGTAGTAGGCAACATCACGATAATCCAAGTAAACCCATCGGTGGTGTTGACTTTTAAGCGACTTTGGTACGATATTCTCGGTTTTGCTTAACCTTTGGCACGATGTTCACTCGATTGGCCGATTGTTTCAATTTTGTCAGTGCAAATCCGGATCCAAAAATGGTGTCACAGATGTTATGTTAGTGCTGTTTTTACTGTCTTTTTTTGGTCTCAGTCGAGATTCGATGCTCCAGAGACCCAAAACATCTTTTAAAATGAACTTCATTGATCCATTCGAAATGCCAACATCATCACCAAGGTATGTAACTGTTAATTGTTGGTTTTGTGCCCCAAATTTTGGATTTGATGGATGCAATTTTCATCAGTGGAGGTCGACTGGAACGTTCTTCGCCTTCAGATCGTTTTCGGCCATTTTTGAACTGTTTATTCCACTTGTAGGCATTTCCCTCCTATAAAGTCTGTTCACCGAAGACCTTATGCAAAGCTCTAAACGTTTCCATTTTGTAAGCAACATTTAATACTTTTGTTTATCGACCGTGGTGTGCTGAATACTACAAGCAATTATCGTTCGCATGAACGCGGCCTCAATCCCATAACATTATTTGCGCAGCGCTCTCCTCGGTGTGTTTGACGAACAATTCCAGTTGTGGAGTAATCGGCACGTCTGATAAACGCTTCTTAAAATGTGACGTTCGGAATCGTCGTTAAATTGTAGTTGCCGTTCGGTATCCACAAATATAATGCGTGTAGGCTCACTGAATGCGAGATCTTCCATATCTAATTCATGGGAGGCAGGGGAATTTGTGTTTTGTTTACTTTGCTTAGCAAAATCATACGTTACGAAAATTGCTGCGAATAGGATAGGAATATTGCTTCGGATAGTGTTCATATTTACTAGGTCAAATAAAAAAAGGCGATACATTTCTAGATATATGTAGCAGTTTCGACGATCCATAGTTCGACAAATCTGTACTTGATTTGAAGCTGATTTTTGATTTATTTTGTATTTGTTTTAGATGTCGTATCGACCAGCAGGGGAAAAAGGTCATACTTTTGTAGGTAAATCAAATTTCCATACTACCTAGTCCTGCCATATGTTCTGTTACACAATTTCCAGCGCTTATCGTAGAAGACAGACCAAAAAGTGGTCGCCCGCGCGTTGTCCTTACAAGTGCGGTAGTAAAGGCAGTGCGTGAAAGAATTCGGAGAAATCCCCTTAGAAAGCAGAAACTCATGTCCAAGGAATTGGATATATCAACCAGATCCATGTCTAGGCTGATTCGGGATGATCTGCATATGAAAGCCTATCGTCGCTCCACGGGGCATCTTCTAACTCCTCAGCTAAAAAAAATTAGGCTGGAAAGATGCAAGCGACTTTTGCAGTGGCACGCGGACAATGGCCATAAAAACATTCTGTTTACGGATGAGAAAATTTTTACCGTGGAAGAAGTTTTCAACAAACAAAATGACAAGATTTATGCCAGTTCATCTAAGGAAGCGAAAAAAGTTGTTCCAAGGGTTCAACGTGGCCATCATCCCTCTTCCGTAATGGTTTGGAGGGGAGTCTCCCACCATGGTGTCACATCCCTCCATTTTTGTGAAAAGGGCGTAAAAACTGGTGTAACGGTTTACCAAAAAGATGTGTTAGAGGGTGTTGTGAAGGGTTTGACCCGTACCCTTTTCAATGGACGTAGATGGATCTTCCAACAGGAATTTGTTCCTGCGCACAAAGCTAAAACCACGAGGGAGTGGCGCAGAGTCAATATTCCTGGCTTTATAGCAGCAGAAGATTGACCATCAGGGAGTCCAGATCTCAATCCACTGGATTATGCTTTGTGGTCAGAATTGGAGAATATGGCTTGCAAGACTCCCTACAGAAATTTGGAAGCCTTAAAACAGCATTAACCAGAGGAGCGTCCTCTATTTCCATGGGAATCGTACGTGCCCGGTATAGCCCAATGGCCACACCGTTTGACAATGCAATGCTTCATGTATTCTTTAAAGTAGGGATCTATTTTCTAAATTCGAATACCGCATTTTGTTGAGCTACTATTCTATTCACTGAATAGCGGGAATGGTGATATTTCAGATAACAATAAGATAAAATCAATAAAACAAACGCAATATCGTATCCACCATCCTGTGATAGACGCTTTGCTGAGTGAGTTCAAGCAAACTAATTATAGTATACCATTTCATTAAAATTTAAATTAGAATTCGAGAAGAGATAAACTGAAAATCACAACTTTTATTTAAAGTTGTATTTTATGTCGTTGTTTCCAAAATAAAGGGTGTCCCAACAAGAACGCAAGGTTTAAATGACTGATGCAGCAATTGTGATGTTTCTCTGGCTGTTTGAAATGTGGCGCCGTCTTGTTGAAACCACATGTCCTCCACATTCGTTTCTTCAATTCTAGGCACGAAAAAACTGATTATCATTTCACGATACCGAACACCATTGACCGTTTGCGCTTGACATGCCTCATTTTCGTAAAAAAAAGTGCAATGATTCCTCCAGCCCAAAATCCACACCACACAGTGACACGTTGAGGATGCACTCGAGGATTTTCCTCACCCCAAATGCGACAATTCCGCCTATCGACGAATTCGAAGCTGTAAGCGCAAAACTTTAACCATTTAGGTAAAACAATTTCACAATGAGAATGCGTTGTTCATTCGTGTAGCGCTCCATTTTTACTAACTTCGTACTTTCTACTAGCAACCAATACCAATTGTTCAAATGTCAAACAATGACACTTCGAATGGCGCCAAATTTAAATCTTGCGTTCTTGTTTGGACAACCTTTATTTGTACTCGTATATGAGAAGTGTAATATTCCTACATAAGAAGTTTGTGTGAAGACACTTCTCTATATGAAAAATATCTCTGAGTACAATTTTCCATATGGAAAGTCTCTATGGAAACACTTTTCTATATGATCACTTCCTGTGAATACAATTTTCTGTTGGTAAATGTAAAGTGTCTACAAGAAATGCCTACAAAAGTACGAATGGAGACACTTTTCTATGATATAATCCAAAAATAAAAAATCACAGTTTTCCGATTAATCGCCTTTATTGCAAGCCAATTTCAGCCTATAAACTTCCTGCTATTTCTATCCAATTTCTGCCGACAAAATCAGCGGCGTTGTAGCAAAATATTTCAGTGGTAGCGAGTAGCTGATTTTTCATTGTTTGCTTGGAACCCTGTTGAGCTGTTTATAAGATGGGCCTTAAAAAATGTATGCGTATCATTTAAAATCATTATACAGTGGATTCCAGGACCACATTTTTTTGATAGCAAATAAAATAATCGAATAACGACAAAAAACGAAATCGAATAATCGATCATCGAATATTGTGAAATTATTACGCTGTACTGCGCAAATTGTATTCTCTGTCTACTAATTGTCTACATACATTACTAAACTTACCTTATAAACATCGCCATATGTTCCGGAGCCAATTTTCTGTATCAGCTCATATTCATCCTGGGGATTGCGACGTGATATATCCGAACTTAAAAGATTTGCATTATGATGAGCGGACGCCATTCTGGAGGAATTTTGTTAGGAATTTGTATAAACAAACTACGCCGATGATAACGATGGCAATGACGGTGACGATGACAGTGACGGTGACAATAAACACGAACCAGATCACACAGATGCAACGACTTGGGAGACAGCGAGGAGACGCCGCCGAGAGAAAGATAGATAAAAAAATGTATCCAGGCGGGGGCCACAAAGATCAAATACTAAAAAATACAAAGTTCCGATCAGAAAAAAAGCAGCAGATTAATTTTGCTTTTATTGAAACTGGTCTCTGTTTCCTTTTGTTTTGTTTATTTGTTTCTGGTTTTTTCTTTCGTCTTAATATTTTTTTTTTTTTTTTGCTTGTTTTGTTTTTCCCTGCTTTGTAGTAATAGAAAATATTGAATGGAATTTGAAATTTGTTTTGAACTTTTTCTTAATTTTTGTTTTGTTTCGACTTTTTTGTGCGGGGATTTATTAGCGCTTTGCTGCTTTTCTAATTAATTGCTTTCCGCTGCTATTTATACTTTTGTTTTTATTGTAATTATTGCATTCTTAACTTGTTTACATCACTCTTTTCATATTCTTTCTTCATTCTCGCCAAAATTACATAATTTTTGTTTTTCGTTATCTCCTGGCAATACTGGATGGCAACAATTCCCGCTCAAGTGTCGTTTTGGTCAAACAGCTCGCTGACATTGATTTTAATACAATTTATGCTCTTTTTTATTAGTCTAATAATTTGTGAATTTCTTTTATATCCTCCTTTTTTGCTTTTTTATGTGACAGCAATTTCAAAACGTGATAAAAAAAACTGAAGAATGGTTGAACGCCAACAAAGTATGAAAAAGTTGACATCAATTTCATTCGCACATCGTCGTCATCATCGCCATCCGCCAGCACATTCACATTGCAGACGGGGACGCAAAGCGCACTAGCGTTTCCACTTTTGCAGCAGCCGTTTTCGTTTTGTTTTTGTTTTTCTTATTCCTGTTGTCAGCCAACTTTTATGTTGTCGCTAACGTCGTCGATGTGAGCCGCTCACTGTCGCTGCTTTCGTTGTTGTGGTTTTGTTTTGTCTCTCGTCGTTGTTGTTCTTTGTTGTTGAGTGTCGTCTCATACAAGTGGTTGCAAATTGTGGTTATTTTTGGCCAATTTGTTAAATACATTTGCAATTATTCGTTCTTTGCTCTGTTCGTTCGCCAGCCTTATTTTTTTCACTTTAATTCTTTTTTGGTTTAAAGGCGTCAACTTAGAATCATCGCGTAATTGTGTCGAAGAAAACAACTAAACACGCCCGAGTGAACACCGAACTGTGAAAGAAAGCAAAGTAGAGATGAAAATTATATTTTTTTGTTTGTTTGAGTTTTCGCGTTTTTTTCGTTGCGCGATACTGTTTTTGTTGCAAAACAAGTGGCCACTTTAGTCACCAGTCGTATTAATTCCAATTTGACACATGCACAGAGGCATCAACGGCTGACGCTGACGTTTGTCCAAAATTACTGCAAGCTACAGGGTTGCCAATGTGCAGCTAATATGGCTTTATAGAGACCAAGATGTAGTTTCTAGAGTAGTGAAGATTAGACAAAAGAGGAAAAAAATGTTGAATTATCTATCTTATTTGGGATAACAAATATAGCTGAGCACAAATGACCAACAATTTTTCTTTCTAGCGACGATTCACATTAGACCAAACAAAGTCCAAGTAAAAAATATGAAAGAGTTCCTATTTACCGAGCCTCAAAATAGGAAGTTAGAGGAAATTTTGTCAGGATTTTGGAGTGACCAACACAAGGTTCATCTTTCTCAGGCAATAGATTATATAAAACTATAACTACTAACAGAAACAAAATTGGCTCAGTATGCATTTACCCAAAATTGGGTTTTTCGGTTTTTTACGAAAAATTGTTCTGAAAAACTCAAAAAAAAAACCCCTATTATATGATCATCAGCAATTGGGACATCAAGTTGCGCCATCCAGTTCCATTTTTTTAACTTCGCTGGTAATTTTTAATTTATGTTTTCTAACAATTAAAATTGTTTTTAATCGCTTTTGGCTCGTCGTCTAGCAAAGTTTCTGAAAACTTTTTTCATACATCTAGAAAATCTTTGTTTGCCAATTAATTGATTAATAACAAAATCACCTAATCGCAGACAATGTATTTATTCACACGTCAAAAATTCTTGCCATCTCGAATGGCGACAAATTATATTATATTATATCACTGAAGACACGGACATTAGCCTAAAAATGATTAAGTGATACTCATGTGGCTGCTTTTCCAAAAATCCGGTCTTCACAAATCACGCAAGCAAAAACCCGACTAAACTGATTCCGTTCGCGCTTTCTCACTACTAGAAAGGTTGAAAAAAGATAAGCCGGAAAAAATTATACAATAATATGAATTAATTTTTAGAAAAATGTATATCTCAAAATGGGAAATACCGAGCTAAGCAATTTTTCCTTGTAAGCGAAAACATGCAAGGTATATTAGAAATAAATCCACTGGTTTTGCTTGACATTGAGGTCTTTATTTTTCATAATTAAAATGATGGGATTTTTGTCATTTTCTTCAATAAGTTGTTGTTATTTTCATTACGACTGCCAAAGAGAGATCCTCGTCCCTCGTTGTCTTGAAGCGACTCTTTTGCCACCAAAAACAACAATCATAGACAGGAAAAGGTGATAATCACTAGTGCCATGTCTGAAATATAGGGTGGATGCAGAACAACCACGCAACCAAGCTTCTGGCGGTCATTATCTATATTTATTGCTTGACTTTGCTCTGGTGGAACAGTATTTCTTTACTATTGACCAAAATTCCTCTCTTCTGAGTGAAAAGTTCCATCAGACGGTTCAACTCTTGACAGTAAACGTCCCAATTAGAGGTTTAGCCGTAGAGAAGCATCTCGTAGTAGACGACCCCATGCCAATCCCATCAAACGCACAACACAAAATATTCCTCATCTTCAATCCTGGCTTGACCTCCGTTTGCACCCAAATATCAAACTTTTTGTATCTAGCCTTATTCAAGTGGTTCCAAAAAAATTTTTCGGCAATGTTTAATTCATGGGCAGAAGTCCACGAGGGTTTAACGTGAGTCTCGCCGTGAAGGCGACGGTGTGCGACACACTGGGCATATTACAATGGGATTGCCAACGCCCTCCTGGCATAGCCAAGTAAAACTTGGGCTCTCTAGGGAAAGGGGCTGACAATTTTGGTACTACTGCATATTTCTTCGCAGAAAGGAGATACCCCATTGGAGGAGGTGAGGCCTATCTTACCACCTCTGCTACTCTATGGGTCTGTAGCACCCGGTTGCAATGCAACTCCACATTCGAGCACAAAGTCTCTACCACCAATTTTCTATCAACCACAATCGAAATAGTGCACGATATTCATTATTCAATCGACATTTAAAATATGACCGGATTGCCAAAAGAGTTGCAATTACAACCCGAATAAAAATGAATGAAACTGTAGAGGCTACAAGTACTTTAGAAATTATTTCTGGGCATATGAAACGCTTTTCTTCAGTTCAGATACATTTTTGAAGGAATTTTTTCAACTAAAAATTATGGACATGAAAAGTAGACATGAAAAGTTAGATACTGCGGGGTCTTATGCGTATCTTCAGATCCTATGAGAACACGTAACCAGGACAGGATCTAGTATCGAGCCTTAAGGCGCCCCAGATGAAGTTTTACATAAATTTGACCTACTTTCATGTTTAACGACGTATTGGAAACGTTCGGACAAAAAATAAGAAATTAACCTAATGGTAAAGAAGGAAATATCTAATTACGCAAATGTTTTTTAACAAAAAATAGAATGTTCTATAGAATCAAATGTATTATTGAGACCGTATTATCCTATCGCTAAGGCAGATCATAAGGAAATTTGTACTACGATGCCTGCAGAAAGCCAACTGGCGTGAATGTAACAACATATATTTTCCAAGATGGTCATATATTTGGCCCGTTAGGAAAATTTCCAAGATTTCAGAAAGAGCATATAATATAAATGTAGGCCGTTATTTAGAGCTGTTCAGGACAGGTGTGTAATTTTTCTTAT
Organism: Philornis downsi; assembly: GCA_019455685.1. NCBI lineage: Eukaryota > Metazoa > Arthropoda > Insecta > Diptera > Muscidae > Philornis > Philornis downsi. Next base: position 477,491 of record JAHXMU010025926.1, on the reverse strand, counting down.
GTGTTTTCATAGCTATACTCTAGTCTAACTTGAAACTAAATTTGTTTATATTCTTATGAATTGGCAATAGAATGCAGAACCAATTTAATAAATTTGATGGGCGCTGCATCGGTCCATCATTTTTGTAAAAACATTCGGCCAAGACCAAATAATTTGCTTTGCAGAGTTTCTTACAGAAAGCTGTTATAAATAACGTACACCGCAAAAAGTTTTTCTAGGTTAAATTTATCATTCCATATACTTCCGCGGCTGAAACTTGTCTTCTAAGGTTCTTTCGATACGAAAAATACTTTCCCAAGATAATTTTGTACATGATGTATATCTTCCACCATGATTGTAAGGTCTGTTCCTTTTTCATTACAAAATTCCTGCTCTTAGGACATTTTGTTTCCTATATAATATATCCTGAGAGTAACCTTTCGAGCACATAACGTCTTCAAAGGAGCTTTACCGTACGAACAATTTTTTCCAAGCAATTGTCTAAGCAAAAGGCACATCCCAATTTAGAAACACTTAATTTCTTAAAAACATAATCTTTAGAAATATCGGTTTCCACGGGGAAAACATATTTTAACAAACGTTCTTTGATAAAAAGAACCTGAGAATACATTTATTATAATGTGATATGTTTTAACAGGATACTTAGTTCCAGTCCCCACACATGTGTTCTGTTAAATTTTTACATTCCTCGGCCCGAAGGCCTCATGTCTGTTTGACTGTTTTGACATGAGCAGTAGATTGGCTATCAGGGATCCAGCTATTTTTTCTTTCCTGATAAAACGCAAACGCCGTCCACTATTTTAGAAAATTTGATGATTATTTAGCAAAGGAATGTGAAAATACGCAAATTTTCCGAATTATATGCAAGCATTAAAAAAAAATGGGAAGTGCTTAGAAAACCCACTGCTTGCAGCACTGACGTGATATAATTCAATTTTGGGAAATGCTGGGTAAACCAACGTGCCCTTCCAGTAACATGGTTCTAACCAAAGTGTCCTATCGGTCGATAAAGGCTGAACAGCAACTTTTGGAGTGCCTTCTCATCGAGGCTCTAAAAAAGTTCAATTTCAGTCAGGAGCATAGGCAAAATTTTGCGAGTTTAATTTTGCGTTAAGAATGAAACTTTACTTGAAAAAAATGGTAGAATAGTTTTGCACTTATGGTGCTTTGATTCCTAAGATTCCTAAGACTAGATTGTCCTCATTTTAGCGACCTTCCACCATCAACATTTATAGAACAAGTAATAGAACTCCAAACCTCAATATCTCCGGCGTCTATTAAGCAATATAGAAGCGCAGTTTTTGGTCCAGGTCTTAGACTTAAGACAGCCGTCGACTGCATCAATTACGTTCCAAAGGAAATTTTTGTTCACTGCTGTTTAGCTAAAGGTGCCCCCTGTTTCCAAATATCGTTTTCTTAGAAGCCGGTTTTCGGCTTACTCTATTTCAAACGCATATATGTATAAAGGCCAAAAGACGTAGCAGCGACAAATGCATCAAAACACGACAAAAACTTCGTTAAAGAAACCACATTTACACAGCCACAACTATATTTTACAAATTCAGCAATATTTTTTAGCGACAATAGCAGTAACATGGCAACACTGAACACACAGATGACAAAACGTCAGCGTCGAGCAGAGCGGTGACGAACACCTTTCCATGTTGCAACAAAATTTTGTTTGTTTAGTTTTATGCAAGTATGTGGTGTTTTTGCTGTTGCTGTTATTTGTTGTTTTTGCAGTTTTCTCTTCATATAATGGCGTGTTGCCTTGACACTTTGTTTTTGGTTTGCACAGTTTTCACTTTAAAACTTCACAATTTTGTAACATTCGCAAATTCTATTAAATATTTGTGTGATGTTTTTTTTCATACAATTTTTTTAATTCGGTTCGACTTTTTGTTAACACTTCAGTTTGGTAGTTAAGATATTTTAATTACTACAAAATTTTAAAAGCCATCTAAAAAGGGGGTTAACAATAGGGCGTGCGTGCCGTTAAATATTCCAAAATAAAACTTAGACTGCAGACAACAACAGCAATTGTGGAAAAAAATTATGTGGACACGCCAACACTTGTATTCGTTTGTATTTTTTCTTTTCTGCCGTTGCTGCGTTGCTGTTTTTTGTACAACTCTGCCCGGACAGAACATGATTTGTTATTGTATTTTGTAGTTGTTATTGTTATTTAGTACAAACAATATCAATAAATTCTTAATTCAAACTCTTTTTACTCCCAAGAGCTCTTCAATTCACTTGTTTTTCTTCTTCACCATTCTCCCCTTAGCACTTTTTTTCTTCTTATTTAAACAAACAAAATCTTCACATGGATTTCCGTAGCAGCGGAGGGGGTAATCAAAAGGAAGACACTTCAAACATCAAGAATATAAGCACACAAGAATAGAAAACACAAAAGCAGTGAAAAAAAAACAAGGGCGACGTCAGATCAGAAAAATAAAATTATGAAAATTTCACACACACGAACACGACGAATTCATAGCAAAGGCAAAGAAGAAACGCACACACACGTTCATACGCCACCACCTCGTCAGCACCAACAACCAAGCAGCCACTTCGGTGTGAGTGTTGGTGTGTGCACGAGAAGCGAAAACCAAACGACGTCGACCAACTCTTTTGTTAATACTTTTCACACGCTTCTTATGTTTGCTTACTACTGAAGTTTAATAGATTTTCTTTTTGGGAACATTAAAAAAAAAATATCTTAAAATTTATTGGCCGCACTACGTTTTTTTCTTATTGTTGATTTGATTTCAATTTTTTCCTTTCTATTAGAATTTCTTTCACACACAGGGGGCTAAGCGGACGTTATGGCTGTGTTTTTCTCCAATCGTGCGAATACAAACGCGAACGTCTCGAATTTTTGACAGCAAATGAAACCAGAATTTCCCATCTTGTCTGAGATCAAAGTTGCATTAAAGTGTAGTGCAGAAAGTTACTACTTTTTTCAAGTTGACTCTGATAAGAACAGGAAAGTCAAGCCTTTTTTATAACGTGGAATTTTATCAGTGGAAAAGGTGAAACTAGCATAGTGGAGAAATTGCTGTTTTACAAAATTTTGTTAATTGATGAATTTTATTATTAAATATAAGAATAACTCAGACGATAGTTTTAAAACAACCATTATTAACTCTCTTCGTCAAGGCATGTGTTCAGTACTTGCTGTCACTAACAGCTGCTACCATGTGATTACAGTGTAACAACGCCATATTAGAAAGTTGTTGAAATAGGTTTGTGTCTACGATACATGATACAAAAACCTGTTGACACTACCACTGAAGCGGTTTGGGAATCATGTTGCTATTAAATGTCCACGAAAAGTGTCGCCAACTTCTAACGTAAAAACTCGTTCCGAAATTGCAAATCGATAATAATTTTTTTAATAACAATATATAATAATTTTTAATTTCCAATATTTGTTAGTGACATTGAAGGAAAGTTTTATACAACCAAACTGAATGTTAAGCAGTTGGGAAGCCGGACATCATAACTGAATATTTTCAGAAAAATATGTTAGTATAGTATTTGATTTTCATAGAATTCCATAAAAACAGTCTCCTCTTTTTCAAATAAGTCTAATTCGTAAACTTAATCAACCGTCAATTAATATTAAATGTTCAAACTGTATGAGTTATTAGATTTCTTGTTTTTTTTTTTTTTTTTTGAGTTATTGAGTTATTGATGCTTATTCGTATTAATAGTTAACACAAACTATCTTATTACAAATATCTCCATTTATCCGTTTGCCTTCGCCGATCTTCTCAAATAGTGTTAAATCTGTCAGACCTATGTTAGTGTGTCATCCCATTTATGCAGATCTAGAAGCCTAAAAGACTCTTACTTTAAAACCTCTGATATAAACAGCATTAACAATTTTCTATAATTATCTTCCAGAAAGATGCTGAAATTTCTCCGTGTTTTTAGATTGCCTATCCTGTTTTTGTTAAGCAACATTGATCTTTATTTTTTGTTAAAAATTGAAAATCCTGTGCAAGATTACTGAAAACGTGATGTCCTATTAATATAACTTGAATATAACTCATAAGTTTCCCATTAATTGGCGTTTATTGAAGGCTGCGAACTAACAATTTTTAGTCCTTCCAAATGTTTTTTTTTTTATAAACTGTTGTTTTTCTAAATTGAGTTTTCCAAATCGAGACTGATGTTGACTTCAGATGAAATTCCGGATCCAAAAATATTCCTGCTCGCTTAATGGAAGAGGTGAGTAGTTGATTTCCAATAAATTAAGTTAAATTTTGTAGGTACTCGCAATTACTTTTTTAGTAGCTATCAAGCTTTTTGTTGGTGAAAACGTTGATATTTTGAAATTATTAAAACTAAATTGAATTTCAAACAATTTCAAACGAAAGGAAGGAAACATTTCGAAGGTAAGTGATAATATGGGTTTATCCATTTTCCGTTTTCAAGTAAAGTTAAATAAAACACACATAAAGCTATGATTTGGATGAAACTTTTATTTCATTATATAATACAATGAGATTTAAATGACGGTCTCTGGATTGGTTGCAGCAGTGGATCCTTTTGAGATCGTTTTCCACAAAATATGGCCCAATGATGCCTCCAGACCATAATGCGCACCCAACAGTCACTTTTTCTGAGCCAACTTCTGAGTTCTCCAAGCCCCATATGCGACAACTTTGCTGACTGACGTAACCACCGAGCGAGAAATGAGCTTCATTGCGGAAGAAAATTCTGTTCTATTGATAGCCCACGTTTGAATCACCACCTTTGTAGTAAGTTTTAACTATTTTTACGCGTTTTTCATCTTTTAAACGATCCATTTTTGTAAATGGCAAACCTTTGACTACATAAATAGCACTTCAGATGACAGGTATTTAACAGTTAACAGCCTTGCCAGAGCGACAACTACTAGATAGATAACCCTGTTTAATTAAATATGTTGAAATATGCTAAGGGGATGATCATTGTTGTGGCATATTAGTGGAATCGTGAACAATGTGTTTAACTTAAGTTTAATAATATAAACGGGATTAAATTTCAAGAGCAATTATCTTAGAAAATACACTTTTCGTATGAAGAAGTGTCTTGGAAGATAGTTTTCATCTGTGGAAGTGTAATGGAAGAAAGTTTCTGAATATACTGAAGTATATTATCTGTATAGAATAGGATACCTTTCTACGGTTATAAAATCTTCCAAGTCAGCTTCTACATGAAAAGTGATTTCAAGAAGTTATTTTTTGACATTAAATTAAAACTATATTCCAGCAGAATTATGCTTAATGTAATAATGTAATGCCCAAGATATTTTCTTTTAGGGAAAGTTTCATGCTTTTGTAAAAAGGTCATCTCGCGCGACTCTTCTATATAACCATGACACTTTTCCTTTGTGAATGTGTCTTTCTTAATATTTGCCAAAAAGTGCCTTCCATTTTCTGTATGAAAAGTATCTTTCATTACACTTTTCTGTATAAGGAGATGCCTCTATTGCATTTTCATTACATGTTTTTATATGAAAAGTATCTTCTACGATATGTATCTATATAAAAAGTGGCTTCTATGATACTTTTCTATATGAAGAGCCATCTGTCATCACAATTTTCTACAAGAAAAGCGTCTTACATCACATTTTTCTATATAAAAAAGAAAAGTGCTAAGCATGATATATTTATACATGAAAAGTATATTTCAAAATAGTTTCCTACATAAAAAGTGTCTCCCATGAAAACTTTCCTTAATGAAAAGTGTCTTCTATCACACATTCCTACATGAAAAGTTTCTTCCATTACATATTTCTATATGAAAAATGACTTCCAATGCATTTTTCTATCAGAAAAGAGTCTTCCTTCACAACTTTCTGTACGAAAAGTGTCTTTCATGACACCTTCCTATACGTAAAGTATCTTCCATGACACCTTTCTGTACGAAAAGTGTCTTCCATGACAACTTTCTGTATGAAAAGTGTATTTCATAACACCTTTCTATATGAAAAGTGTATTTCATAACACCTTTCTATACGAAAAGTGTCTTCCATGACACCTTTCTATACGTAAAGTGTCTTCCTTGACATCTTTCTATACGAAAAGTCTTTTCTATTAAACATTTCTATAGGAAAAGTGACTTCCATGACACTTTTTTGTATGAAAAGTGCTTAGCATGATATATTTATGCATGAAAAGTACCTTTTAAAATAGTTTCCTACATAAAAAATGTATCCCATAAAAACTTTTCTTAATGAAAAGTGTCTTCTATCACACATTCCTACGTGAAAAGTTTCTTCCATTACATATTTCTATATGAAAATGACTTCCAATGCATTTTTCTATCTGAAAAGAGTCTTCCATGACATCTTTCTATACGTAAAGTATCTTCCATGACACCTTTCTATACGAAAAGTGTCTTTCATGACACCTTTCTATACAAAAAGTGTCTTCCATGACACCTTTCTGTACGAAAAGTGTCTTCCATCAATCCTTTCTATACGAAAAGTGTCTTCCATGAATCCTTCATTTACGAAAAGTCTCTTCTATTACACATTTCTATAGGAAAAGCGTTTTCCATGAAACCTTTCTATATGAAAAGTGTCTTCCATGACACCTTTCTATAAGAAAAGTGCCTTCCATGATGCTTTTCTACATTAAAAGTGTTTTCAGAACTATTGTTTATAGGGAATATTATTTTTCAAACATCGTTCTAAATATCTAAATATCTGCAGAGACACTTTTCTTTATACAAAGTCTCCTATAAGAAGCTTTCTTTTAAATCACTTTTTTTACTATAAAAAAAAATGTATTTATATTTATTTATTTTCAGAGAGTTTTCTATTCAAAATTTGTCTTCCAGAAACGACAAACAGGTAGACAATCTCCTAAAGCAATTTGAGTGAAAGAAAATTGCCAATTTCGCAAATATTTCTGAAGAAACTTCTCTTATAACTAAAACGCTTTAATTAACCGTTAGTTAGAGTTGCATCATATAATTGAAAGTGCCGTTCCTGTCAACTACGCAATTTTTACGCAAAAAAAGCACGGAAAATGGAAAATTTCGATTGTTTGAAATAAATGTTAAAGCATTTTGTTTGCACCCGATTTTAGCCCAATTAGAATTTTATGGCAATAAAACACTTAGCTTTGTTGGCTCGTTCTGTTTCTTTCTTTTTTTATTTATATCGTAAAACACCTGTTTTTATTAAGTTTTTTTATTTTGTTTTCTTTTTTTTTTTGTATTACAGTTTATAATGTTTATTAGTTTCTTTTTAATTTAATAATTATTGCAAAAACTACATAAAATTATTGTTATTGAATTTATTATTTCGAATATTAACAATTCCTTACAAAAAAAAAAAAAAAAACAAATCCATTAATTAACGTTAATTATTACAAAAAAAGGAATAGTAATAAATGAGATTACAATAAGTTGACAGACAGAAATAACGAAAAATAAAATACAAATCTCACAATAACAAAAAAAAAAAGATATACGTGAAAACATTATAAAAATATTGCAATTTGTCGTTTGTTCTTGTTTTCTTTTTGTAATAGACAATAAAAAATAATTATAATTATAAAATAATAACACAATAATTTGTTCTTATAGACAGGGGGACTCTCACAAACATGGAAAACAGAAATAGAAAATCGACTGAATTGAAAGTGAAAAGAAGGGGGCGGGATTTCAATTGTGCTGGGACAAAATTGGCTGATTAGTCGGAAAACCGGTTCATTTTGTTCTTTTATCTTGTAAATGTGCTATTATCGTTTTTTTAATTATAATATTTTTTTCTTAGACACACTTTTTTTTCAACTTCGTTTAATTATTTTATCTAAAAATGTTATTAAATTTAAGATCTGTTGTGTTTTGTATGCGGTTTTTTTTTTGTAATAGAAAAAGAGGAGGTTGTGGTATATAGAGAGACGTGTTTTTGATTCGTTAGTGTGGTATCCGGTTTTGATTTGCTCATAATTTTCTAATGCTTCGATCTGCTGCTGCTGAATTAAGTTTCGATCTGTAAATAGTATATAAGATATATTATTCAGTTTAATCAATTTATAATTGCTATGGGGCATAAATTGGGCAAGTAAACAGAGGCATTAAAATAGCAAAAGTTAAAGTAAAACAGCCAGTAATAAAATGTAGAAAACACAACAGAAAAGAGGGCAAAATAAACAAGAATTACAAATTTTGTTTTAATCTCATTCTAAAGCATATTTGGCAGGGCGTCCACAAGACAGTTACATTTCGTTTTTTATTTTTATTTAACAATAAATTAGCTGGCAGTATTTTATCTAGGAAAACAATAGGTTTTTACCAACATATCTATTTGGTATAGTCTCCTATAACATATTATTACCCACATTATGGCGAAAACTTTTAAGATAGTCCAACTATTGTGCGATAGGTGGCGCACTGGTCTAAAGCGCAAGGTACAATACGATTGCGTTGAAACAAGCTTTTATTCCCATTACAGCGATGTTTCGTAGAATAGCACAATTCATGTGGCGTTAGGCGGCGCATAAATCATTCTTATAAATGTAATTTATACATGGATAATAAAACTTTTCTATTGGGAAAATAATCAATCTGTTTGGATTGACTGTTATCGCTATGATCCAGTGAACTATCGTCTGAGGTAGCAGATATAACGGCTCCAAAAACAACGGACTAAAGTTTCTCTTACCATTGCTTTTCAAAATGTTTGAGGTGAAACATGAAGTTTTTATTTTCCAAATAAAAATTTGGAAATTGTTGTGTTTTCCGAAACTTGGTTGAAAGTCTCTGTTCTAGAATGTGAAGTTTTGTGACAGGAGGAACCAAATGATGATGGGATGAGATGACCGGGATGTCCTGACTATTGTGAGAAGTTCTCTGCCTTCGAAGAACATTTTTGTCGAGGAAATAGACGATATTTTTTTGCGATTGTTGTTATGTGGAGTTAATTTTGGGGAACATGTTCGTATGTTCATCCATCTTACTACTTTATTTAATAGGAGAGACATTCATTATAAATCCTTAATTTCTCACTAAAGACTGGTATTGACCTCAAACGTTAATCCGTTTGCATATGAATATTTTCCACTTCATCTTGCGATATTGTCCTCAAAGGGAAAGCGTTAACGGGAGTTTTTATAGGTCAAGCTAAAACATAATTGTTTGACATAAACATCCATTTATGCCCACAAACAGAATATGCAAACGGAAGCTTAGTATTTGAGGCTAACACAGGGTTGTTTGAGTATTTACGTCTACTCGGAAAATGTTTGTTGAGGCATTGGTGCATTTTTTATCAAATTTGTTATTCTTTTGTTCTCAAGCCCACAAACATTTATGTAATACTAAAAAAAAAACGAGCGTATTCCTGAAGCGCAGAAACGTTCCTGTAATACCAATTTGAAACGACATTTTCGTATAGATATGCACACAAATGTTTTATACTAAGGTGACATAATAGGCTTCGGCTTATTTTACATATCCTTCGATGAGAAGGCGGCCAATGGTCGCTTTCAACTTTGCTGTATATCGGAAATACACCGGTATAGACTTTAAATGGAATCCCTTTTCCCACATAAATGAAATTCCGTTTGCACAACGAAATTGCGAACGAAATGAGAAAACGAATAATTTTGTGTACGAACCTAATAAATGGTTAGTTGAAATAAACTTCGGGGGCATTTTCTGTTGTCTCACAACTGAGTTAAGCGTCTGATAATTGGTTGGTGTAGGATTTTTGATATTTGTTGCACCAAGCACACAGACCGGTTTTGGAAAATTTGTTAAACCGAATTCCGTTTGCACAACTACCAGTCTCTTTGTATAGAAAAATGTATTCTATTTGAGGTTAATACCAGATTTTGAACGAAAAGTTTTCGACAATTCCATAATCAAGCATTCTTTGCAGCTGCGTGCTAGGCTTAAGGAAGCAAAGAAAGGTTTTTTATTTTGTGCAGCATGGCAGCTTTTTGTTAATAGAAATATAAGCATTTAGTTAAACTCACAAACAGACTTCCACAAACTATCAAATCCAACTATTCCTCATGAAAGTAAATTATTAGTTGCTTTTAGTGAAAGATTAGAGCAGCAGAGATTTAGACTATTGCCTTGTTTAAATATTATTTTTTTTATATTGCACCCCATAAGGTAGAACCTTGTCCCGAACCTTGTTCAGTACCCATCGGCGCAAAAGGTTCCCCTGCTAAACATAAAACAATAACCTTATATTTGGCCTAGGAGAGCTTTTGATCGCCTTCCAAATATACATTTATATTTATCTCAATTGGATTTCCTTTTGCCGCATAAAAGCATGAAAATGCAAGTCGATTTCCATCTACACAAATTTTTCGTCGATACTCAGTTTTGCAGTATTGACTTCACACGAAATACGCTGACGGAAAATATGGCATTGGATGCTAATACAGAGTTGTTTGAAGTACGCGTTGGTGATTTCTTGATACAGCAAATTTGGCATTTTTTGCATTATTTAACACGATTTAGTAAGGACGAAGAGAGAACGGCTTTGATTGCTATCTTTCGATCGATTTTTTCCAGCAAAATGATTTTGATCGATATTTTCTAATAAAATAGATTCCGTAACGACTTTGATACATTCTTGTTAATACAGGAATTGCGTTCATTTTTTTCTGGCAGACCGAACGATTCTTCTCAGCACGGTGATTTTGTTTAGTTCCGCACAACAAAACGAAGTTTTTCGATTGTTCTTTGTTCGACAAAGAATCTTTTTAAAGGAGCGAATTTGATCTATTACTTACATTAGAACGATTTCGATCGATTCTTAACAGTAATCGGTTTATTTTACAATATCAAAAAATGAGAAAGATTTCTGTCGATTCTTCTTGACAGAATGATTCTGAGTGATTCTTCCTGTTTTGGCCGATTTAGCCTGGTGGAATGATTTCGGTAAAGTTTTCCCAGCAGAATGATGTCGGTCGGTTCAGTTTAAATGAGTAATTTCGTTCGATTCATCCCAAGGGAATAATTTCTTTCATTTCCTCCTAGCAGAACTATTTCGTTAAGTTATTCTGAATAGAATGATTTTGGTCGATTGCTAAAAATGCAAAAACTACGATTGATTAAGGATTTTGTTTCGTGCTAATAGAATGCTTTCGTTCGATTCTTCTCAATAGCAGGATTTTATGCGGTTCTACACTACAAACCGAAATTTGTCGATTCTTCTCAAAACAATGATTTCGGTCGATTGCGGAACTGGCTGGATTGAGGTCTTTTTGAGGAAAAATCGTTTTCAAAGAGCGGTTTAAAATGACTTCGGCCAATTGCGTTTTCCAATGTAAAAATGTCGAGTTAGATTTTAGACAGATTTTAGTTGTTTCTTCCTGACAAAGTGATTTCGATCGATTCTTTCTAAAAAAACAATATTGATCGATTTTGCCTAACAGAAGAATTTCGGAGAAATATATTCAACCCATTAATTTCGGTCGATATAGCTTAAAGGACTAATTTTATTCGATTCTTCCAAATGAAACGATTTCGGTCACTTCTTACCAACAGAACTGGTTTAGTCGATTATACTCAACGCAACAATTCCGATCGATTCTTGCCTACATACGAATTTCGTTCATTTCGTTGTAGCGGAACAAATTTGTTCGGTTCATATCAGTAGAATGCTTTTGTTCGGTTCTACACATTAGATCGAAATCTTTCGATCTCTCGATTCTTAAAAAAAAATAGTAATTTCGGTCGGTTTACCTTCGGAGAATGTTTTATTCCAAAGAGCGATTCTTCTCAAAAGTAAATAACACATTATAATACTGAATGATTACTTTACTTTGATTACACTATCGATTTCCCCTAAGTCGAGTGTTTCCGATAGAGTGATCGAGTCTTTCTGATAGAATGGTTTTTGTCGAAGCTGCTCGACAGAATGATTTCGGTGTCTTGGTTTCAATTATTCCAAAACGAATAATTCTTGATAATATTACTGACAGAGTGATTTCGATCGAGTCTTTCCGATAGAGTGATTTGGGTCGACTCTGCCTGATAGAATGATTTCAGTGTCTTGATTTCAACGGATTGATTTAGCGTAAAGGAATAATTTCGTTCGTTTGAATACATTTCGGTTACTTCATTCAAGCAGAACGATTTCGCTTAATAGAAAACTATTGGTCGATTCTTCCCAATAAAATGGTTTTGTTTTATTTGATTCTCAGGAGAAAGATTTCGGCCAACTCTTCTTGAAATAAAAGAAAGAAAGAAAGCAGAAAAGCCATTTCGACCGTTTCTTCTGAACAAAATGATGAACATGACAAGTTTGATTGGTTGTTCTCATGGCAAAGGTTTGATCGGTTCTTCTCAACAGAATAGCTTCGTTTGATTTGATTCTCAGAAGAAAGATTTCGGCCAACTTTTCTTGAAAGAATATCAAGAAAGAAAGAAGAAAATCCATTTCGACCGTTTATTCTTAATAAAAATAATGAACATAACAACTTTGATTGGTTGTTCCCATGGCAAAGGTTTGGTCGATTCTTCTCAACAGAATAGTTTCGTTTGATTTGATTCTCAAGAGAAAAATGTCGACCAACTCTTTTTAAAAGAAAATAAATAAAGAAAGAAGAAAGCTATCTCGACCGTTTCTTCTCAATAAAATAATGAACATAACAACTTTCATTGCCATTATTCTGGTGGCAAAGGTTTCGCTCAATTCTTCCTGACACCGATTTTTTCGACAACGAAATGAGAGAGAACTTAAATTATAGCAACTCAACTTCTTCGCCTGAGCCAGTTACCAATTATTCTATCTTTAAGCTGATTGTAAATTAAGTTTCATGCTGTTATTTAACAAGGAACGACAAAAAAGAAATACGTGAAAAATTCGATTTTTCCCGGAGGAAAAAAAACATGCAAGGTGTGAAACACCGCTTACCCAGTATTTTCGTAAATGTCTTAATGTAGCTAGAAAATTCTCTATTGGACGTATCGCATGATTGATTTTTGAGTTGAATTAGGTGTGATATTCACTTTGTGGTTTTGTTTTGATGCTCCAATACTCGTACAATATATATATTTTATATATGAATTTCAAAAGAATTACAAAATTCAACGACTTTAAAGACTTGAGAGCTTTTATTTTACAAAATTTTAAAGCGTAAGTAGTTAAGAAGAGTTAACCATATGAGATTGCAGAGCTAACCTATATCATTAGTCAATCCATATATCCTGTGAATATAATTTGAAGATAATACAAGTAATCGAAGAGGTTTGAAGGAGGCGGGGAGATAATAAAGAAAGACACACAAGAAAGAGAAAAAGATGGACAAGACAATAGAGATATTAGTAGAGCTTATGATTATTAAGGGTACAAGGAAGGCCACTTTAAGGCATACAATTTCAAGCTTTATATACACAGAGGCTCAAGAAATGATGATGATATTATAATTAAATAACTGCAAGTCACAAAGGCTATATTTAAAGGCAATATGGTGATTTTAAACAGCGATTAAATGGCTTGTATACAAAAGCTTCTAACGAACGCTAAAAAAATGTAAATTTAAAAAAGAGGCGCAATTATTTCATCTTAATAAAATGTATGATACCAAAGATTGAAAGCAAAATTGTGTGCAATCGCATGTTAGGACCTCCCAGTGACAAAGCTAGGAGCTCCAGAAATGTTGTTATATCCTAAAAAAGCTTAATCATATAATAAGTATATGAATCACTCCTAACAAAAAACTTTATATAAATAATAGATTCATCAATTTCAATTTTGGTGATTATTTTTAAATAGTATAATCACCCTATACTTTTAAGATTTAAGTATTTCAGGTTGGCAGCACTGGTTGGTAATGGCGTCCAAATGTCATCTGTCAAAGTGAAAAGTGTACAGTATACTCTGTAATTTCATCATGAAAAGACTAACAAACGAGCAACGATTGCAAATCCTTGAAATTTATTAGCAAAATTCATGCTCTGTGGCAAATGTGCATCGTTTGATACGACCATTTTCTGGTTCGTCATAATCGACCTGCTGAATCAACAATTCTTGCTGTTATCTCCAAATTTCGCACCAAATTTACTTTGTTAGACATAAAACCATCGACTGGCATGCGTAGAGTGCGTACCGAAGAAGAATATTGCAGCCGTAGCGACCAGTGTTAATAACGATCGTGAAATGTCAATTCGTGGCCGTTCTCAGCAACTAGGCACGTGTTCAACCAACGACAAGGAAACTTTTACACGTCGATTTGTGTTTGAAAGCCTACAAAATTCAACTCACGCAAGAATTGAAGCCAAATGATCTACCACAACGTCTAGTTTTTGGTGAATGGACCTTATAAAAGCTTAATGAAAATCCGCTGTTTTATCGAAAAATTGCATTCAGTGATGAGGCTCATTTCTTGCTGAACGGATAACGTACACAAGCAAAACTGTCGCATCTGGGGTGATGAACAGTCACATCCCATACATGAATTACGACAGTCTGGTGTGGTTTATGAGCTGGTGGCATTATCGGTCCATTTTTCTTCAAAGACGATCATGGAAGAAACGTTACCGTCAACGACGAACAATATCGAGCCATGATACGGGAATTTTGTTTTGCCCCAATTGGCTGAGTTGAACTCGGTTGACATGTGGTTTCATCAGGGCGGTGCAACATACCACACTGTTCGTGAAACAATGGATATGTTGAGACATGAATTTGGTGAGCAGCTTATCTCTCGATTTGGCCCTGTAAGTTGGCCCCCAAGATCTTGCGATTAAACGCCCCTTGATTATTTCTTGTGGGATTAGGTCAAGTTGTTAGTCTATGTGGACAAACCGAACAGTATTGAAGGCTTACAGGATAACATAACACGCGTTATTCGTGGAATACAGGTCGAAATGCTCAAAAAAGTGACGAAAAATTGGACTTGACGAATGGACATTTTGAGACGGAGCCGCGGACAGCATTTACATGAAATTGTCTTTAAAAATTAAATGGCAAATACCAATTTATCAATTCTGATATAAAATTTTAATATATAATGCAAATTTGAGTGTTTTATTCGATTAAAAAAAAACTACGATTAAAAAATCACCCTTTACCCTTCACCCGATTAAGTTGAAATTAATGGTCCAGTTCCATAAAACGATTCACTCAGTTCGTTCGCCAAACAAACGAACAACTATTTGTGTACGTTTTGAAGATCATTATTTTTTTTTTTTTTTGCAGAAAGTCACAGTTTTTATGTGAACTAAAATAAATACATTTAAAAAAAATTTACAATGGCAACATTATTATTTCAAAACGTGGATATTTGATGAAAACGTTTACACGTTTCATAAAAAACTTTGTTCCCAATGCTTGCCTTCATAGACGATTTGTTCGTCTACCGTTTTAAGCTTTTTGTGGAAATCGACTGCAAATAAAATTAGCTGATCAGTTTTATGAACTCCTTCCTCTAATTGCATTTCCTTCCTCTTTATATGCCACCGTCTTTTTTATGGCCTTTCACGTTTGTAACAATAACGAGTTATCTTTTATATAGAATCAAAACTTTTCCCAAGCTGAGAGTTGGTTTCATGTGTTTCTAAAAAAGTTATTAAGACTAGACTATTTAGAAAAGGAGCAGCTTCCTTAGAAGGCAACATTTCCTTCGTTTCTTAATAAAAATAATATTTTCTAGAATAGGGAATTTCGTAAACACGAGTATTTTTCTCAGCATGGTCAAATATATATAAATTATAGATATTCTGACAAATATTTTGAGAAATTCAAAAAAAGTTTTCTAAAGAAAATATTTGGGATTTCAAAAGGCAACAAAGCTATTTTTTATGTATTAAGAAAAAAACGTGATTCTGATACTTTTCAATATTTTATAACAAAAAAAGATTAAATTGTGAAATAATGAGATTGCTGAGAAAGCTTTTCCCAACAAATTTATTAAATATTATTCCTGCTCGTCTTATTACAACATTTTTTAGAACTATAAAAGCTTTTATTCTTGTCAAAATTGAACTAACTAATGCATGTATGCATATTTTCTACATAGCTTACGCTTTCATAAAGCTGTTTATGTTTTATCAATAAAGCTTTTTTCGTAACAGTGTATTTGTCAAATGGAAAATGTTGCCAAATGCTTATTTTTTTCACAAGCTCTTTCTGGTGAGACTTTATTTGTGATTGTAATAAATCTTTTTAATGTTTGTAATAATATTTTGAAAAAATCGTAAGGTTTTTAAACGTTAAAATATACTTTTTATCAAAGCATTTTTTTAGTAAATTTTGGCTGTGGCTGATAATAATAACGACTATAAGATAAAAGCTTTTATGAACATTTTTACTATTCACATAAACTGGTTTGCAAGGCATCTTCAAGCTTTTGAAATAAAATTATTTACAATACTAAATGATTAAGCGTTTGTATAAATTTCTAAAAATTCTTTCTATTTATTTCCGTTTCCGATAGTTATTATGAAAGCTTTGCATATTGTTACATTGCTAAACTTTTTTACAAAAATATATTTTGGTTGAAAGCTTCTCAGTGAATCTTGAAGTTTATCTATTTTTTGTAAAGCTTTAAAAAAATGAAATATGAGGCTTTTAAATAAATCTATGCCAAAGATTTTATATAGAATCCTAGTCAAAACCTATTTCTAAAAAAACTTAAGCAGTTCTGCCGCTTTGTTTACATACCATTAAATCATAAACAGTTCTTTACAAAATTTGAAGGCTTCGTAAGGGTTGCGGTTTAATATGATTTAAAATTATGGTAGCACTTTAAGCTGGATAAACTCTACAATTCGGACATATTAACAGATTTTTTCTATAAAACGAATCGCTCAATTTGTTCATCAAACAAACAATAAACTATTTATGTTTATTTTTATGAAAATATTTGCCTACAAAATGATTTTTCTGCAAGATATCCTACAGAAAGATTTGAAAAGGTTTTTTTTTTGTGAAGCGCATCAATAGAGCTCTGATTGCCATTAAATGAAGCCAGTTTTGCTTTTTGCAAACTAGCCATCTGATAGTAATTTTATAGGCTAACTATAGCTTATTGAAGGAAACATGTTCTTAAAGCCAGGAACTTTTACGAAAGTTCCGTTTCGGTTTTCAAAGAACATTAGAAATTTGCATTGGAATTGTATTCCAAACAATTTTTTCACGTCATACATTGATTTGTTTCTTACTTGAAATGCAATTAGAAGCCTAAATTGATTCGGTTTCTTCATCGAATCATAATGAGAACGATATTTTGATTGTAGACTCTGAAAAGAAAGTATGCAATTTCGTTTCCTAATTTAAACTAGAATCAGAAATCTGATCTAGTTAACTTCTTTTCTTAGCAGAGAAAAGTGTAAAACTGTTTCAGCAAATTTATTTTCTGAATTTATAATACCAGGCTCACAAAAATTTTCACAGTTGTTGGTGTTTTGTTTGGTTTCTGAGTTGAAAATTTTCAAATTAAATTAAAAACAAAACATTTCATAACCGAATCTGAATAAAAATTGTTTGTATTACCGTATTTTCTTAGCAGAGAAAAGTGTAAAACTGCTTCAACAAATTTATTTTCTGAATTTATGATACCAGGCTCACAAAATTTGCACAGCTGCTGGTGTATTTTGTCCAATTTTTGAGTTGAAAATTTTCAAATTAAATTAAAAACAAAACATTTCATAACCGAATCTGAATAAAAATTGTTTGTATTACTGTGTAAAACTGCTTCAACAAATTTTATTTCTAAACTTACGATACCAGGCTCACACAAATTTGCACAGCTGTTGGTGTATTTTGTCCAATTTTCGATTTGAAAATTTTCAAATTAAATTAAAAACAAAACATTTCATAATCGAATCTGAATTAAAGTTGTTTGTATTATTATTGGATGTATGAAATGGAAATACAATCCAATACAATTTTGATTCGATTGTCGGCAACAAAAGCAAAATTGTGTACAATTTTGTTTCGGATGCGAGAAACTAATGTCGTTTCCAAGACGATACCTTTAGGTATTCTTAGGTTTATCCTGTCTAAAGGCATGGGACTAGCTTTGCCATAGAG
>JAHXMU010025926.1:433104-459474 GCA_019455685.1 Philornis downsi | reverse complement strand
ATACCTTTAAGTATCCTTAGGTTTATCCTGTCTAAAGGCATGGGACTGGCTTTGCCATAGAGAAACTAATTTCATTTCCATGACAGTCACTGCTTATAGGTTTATTCTGTCTAAAGGTATGAGACTATCAGCACATGCCTGTGATTCAAAAACGTCAAAGAGGTGGCGAAAACTTTAACTTTATTCATTATTTTAAGTTAATAGATATGAAGATCGTCTATGAACTGAATATGGGAAGCTAAATTCTAACATTCTGGTTACATTAAATCCTACTTTTGGAAAGTTGTTGTGGAAAAGTTGTAAAATTTCAATATAAATATTAAATACTAGCTGACCCGGCAACGACGCCACGCCATCTATCACTTCAAATAAAACCTTTTAAACCTTCCGGAATACTACTCTAGATAAGATAAGATATAAGATAAGATTATTATTGATATATTTCAAGCTTGCAATTGAAATGCAATTATTGTTGCATTAAAGCTTCTTGCTTTGATATTACCAAACGTTTACACTTTCAATCTTTGGTACATTCAAATTTTCATAGTTTTGCAAAGGAAGAAAATATGTCCTTTTTAAGTTAGCGAGATGAAAAAAGCTTTGTTTTTCTTAAAATTTTGTAATTCATATTTTCGAAATTCATAACAACGAGCAAACCAAAACAATGCGTATTTATAATGTATATAAATAAAATTTTGTTTTATTTATAATTTTTTTTTGTTTTAAGTTAAAAATTATTAAATAATATTCATCAGTTACCATTACAGAAAAATCTAAAGCTTTCAACACTAAAAGCTTTTTTGGTTTTTATTCTGAGAAGTCATTATTGGGAAAGAAAATTAAACTTAAATTCTTTAAGACAAATAGAAGTTATATAGATGAAAATCAAATGTGTAGTAGACTGATTGAGAGGGGAGTCAAATCAATGAATTATAATAAACTGAATTATTTTATATTAACTAAATGTAAATCATTTTCTGTGAGTACCGGAAATGAGGCCCTTTATAGTTGGATTTTTTATATAGATACGATTAAACAAAAAAAAAAAAAAAAGAAAATAAAGATAGAATTCGTTTAAGACATTGAGGTAAAGATGGTTAAGTTAAGGTATTTAAGGGCATACTTACAATTCCATAGAGAGTACAGTTGGATTGGGACATGCTTGTGGTGCACGGACGTGACATTGTTTGTGACAAATCAAATGACAGTCACGACACTCATAGCCCTGTTTGCCAGGTCGTCGAGGTATCGATTTCATACATATTGAACATTGCAAGCCGCTTCTAAAATGCCGAGAGGAAAGTAAAAGTAAAAATTTTAACATTAGTTAACTATGGAAAGCTTAAAAATTGGTAATAACAGATAGTATTGATTGTGGTAAAAAAGCTGTGTCTGTAAAGCTTACGAAAAGATTTGAGAAAATCAAATTGATACAAAGCTTTTGAACTGCAATCAAGTCAGAGGCGATGAACATTTTTGAAAAGTCTATAAGTTGGTTAACGAGCACCGACACTTTTAATAGTATAAGGAAGGTTTAATCGTCAGAAGGTTCGGAAGATAATTAATTTAGTCTCGACTGTTTAAGATGTGCTATGGGCCATCTATCTCTAGTAAACAACACTAATAGTTTGTGGAGCTTTTAAATTGAGCCGCAGGTAAAAAAATCCTGACTGACTCTTCTTGAAATATGTAAAAAGTTGATTTTAATTTGTATATCAATTTCCGCCTAAGAGTTATCAAACAGCAACAATTCACTTTGTCTGGAAAGCTTATGGAAAGGCTGAGAAAACGAAAATATTTTTAATACCACTAAACGTTTACGATTTGTGATCCGTAAATTATCTACTAGGACTTCGAAAGAAAATAAGCAACGTCTCGGTTCTTTAAGATGTGCTAAACTTGAAAAATGGGCTCACTCTTTACAGAGCTTTTCAATTTAGTAGTTTTCTGAGTGAGTCTTTTCGAAGTCTATGAAAAGAATTGTTTGGTTTTGAAGTGAAATTCTGCTTTAAACTACGCAAAACAAAATAATTAATAATAATTCATTTCGCTTGTAAAAGAAACTGAAAAAATAAAAATAAAAAGATGAAATATTCGATTTAATTTTGCTCCAAAACTAAAACTACTGCAAATTTATGAGCACAATTTATTGATCGAAACTACTGCAAATTTATGAACACAATTTATTGATCTTCAGCGGTTTGAATGGCATTTAATCAAGTTGCGGCTCTTTGCGGTGGTTTACGAGCCCAGTTCATCGATATTTTTAAACTGTTGCGGCTCTTTGCAGTGATTTACGAGACCAGTTCATGGATATTTTTAAACTGGGCTCACAAACCAAAAAGCCTTTTAAACTTAGCTACTATTTCGACTACTAAGCGGAAGTCTATGAATGGAGATTTTTGGCTTTGGTATCAAATAGAAATCCCGCTTAGTATGGAATTACGATTCTGTGTAGAGTTAATTATTAGGGACTTTTTTATGTTGTTTGCTTAACTTTTAAAAGCTCTTTGTATTGAAAACTGATTTGCAAACAGTTAAAACGTTTATTTCTTATCCCAAATGAAAGCAGTTAATTCCTCCGACAATATCTTAGAGAATAGAGAAGCTTTGGAAAAATTGTACATAATCTGAGCAAAATATTGCTTTAATCGTTTGATTGATATTAGAAAGAAAGTTGTAGAAAACTGAACTTTAAAATGAACTAAATTGATTTTTTTCGAAGGCAATACATTCTTTCGAAAATGCTCTTTATAGTAATGAGAATTCAGAGCAAAATTTTAAGAAAGCTTTTTGCTGTTTCTTTTTACAACTTGATCTCAGCACTTTCAAAGCAAAGTTTTTCATAGCAAATTCGATGAAAAGCTATTTCTCTGCGTATATTAACAAACAGAAGCTTTGAAGGAACAACTTTTAATTTCTTTTTATTGTCAAAGTCAATAATAGCTTTTGTAATTTTTGAAGTAAAAGCTATGTACTCTTAAACCTAGTTATTTTAAGCTTGTTTTTGTTTTAGCAAAGACAGCTTTGATTGTATACATATAATAAACTGTTAAATGTACGTTTTCAGCTTTTTCATTTAATGTTCTTTGTTTATACGTTAAATATTATTTTTAAAGTTTTAAAAAGTTTATTTGATAATCCCTTTTTGTAGCCTATACACCCAATAAACTGCAACTTTTTTAAAAACGTAAACTTAGATCGGATGTGTAAAGTTTTTAAAATTATTCGTAAATCTTCCATAAAGCTTTTATAAAGTTTTCGCAGCGAATTGAAGTGAACGTTTTTAGGATTTCCTGTTGTGGAGCTTTTTCTATGAAGCACAGTCACTCTAGTTAGAAATTTGTTTGCTTTAAGATAAAAGCTTTATTTATAATTTTGGCCTTCTTCCGGAAAATTTAATGTGAAATCTTTGTTGATAAGTTTAGTTTTATCATTGAATAGAGAGCTTTTGGATCATATATTTTGCATTTTTAATGAACCATAATTATTACACGACATATAGTTTTTTCTAATTAGTGACATATTTAATTATTTTCAAAAATTCCCGCTTTAATGTGCCAGCTTTTCTCCCCTTTTTAGGGTCAATTTCAAGTAAAAGCTTTTTTTTGATAGATATCTACACATTGAGTTATCATTACATCCCATCCTTTTTCGTACTTACCCGCTTAAATGCTTGGCAATAAAGGTATGATCATTGTAAATGTGCAATTTTGTGCCTTTACGGCGCCATCTAGGACGTTGCGCGATATTCAGGGGTACAATAAAGTGCCTAAGGGAGAAGAAAACAAATTAAGTTACACCATGTCATATGTCAATTAATAATATACAATATACAACATTAAAACGTATCATTGCAATTGCAAAATATTTATTTAGGAGATATACGAATATATATATGATTTTCAAAGCTTTAAGCTTTATGGATGCGCGCAATTTTGGCGATTATTAGATATTTCATATCTGTAGCAGCTAAATATTGTCGACATTTCTTATCAGGAACATTTTGAGCCCATAAATTAAATGTGAAGCGAGATGGACAAATTGAATAAAGACAAAATGCTTAGTCAAATGAATCACAGAGCTTTAAGCTCCATAGTTGCAGTTATATGTCCAATATGAGAAGTAATGGATGTTACGTTTCTAGAAGCTAAATACAAACCACGTTACAGTATTTATTAAGAATAATTTTAACCATTTTTTAATGGAATATGATGTGAAACTAGGAAAAGAGTCAAAATCGGTGCCACCTTCTTGCTGAAACTGTTGATGGCAGAATCATGAAATTTGGTAAGCAGTCTCTTTTACCGCCAAAGATATTAAACCTGGCGGCGTTTTGAGAAATTTTGTATTATTGGGAAGTTTAATGAGAGAAAAAGTGGAACAAAAAGGTATCACATCGCCTTAGCCATTAGGTTTCGCTATTCAAAATTTGAAAAAGTTTCGAAACCGCTGCTTGGAACTCGTATTATAGGGTGACAATTAGAAGTTCGTACTTTGAACATTCCAAAATTTCAACTTTTTGTGGCTACAGTGTGAAAGGAATTGAATAAAGAGAAGGAAAAGGAAATGAAAATGCTACCACTCTTGCTCAAACGATAGCAGACAAACCGAAAAGTTTGTAGGCTAACGAAAAAACAAGACGGAATTTAGGATGTTACAAGATCAAATGGTTGAAAAAGGGGGCGAGAAAGCTACCACCGACAAGTCGCATGGTTGTAATTACAATAGCGGCTTAGCCACCGGACTTTTCATTATATCAAATAGTGCTAAAGTAAACTGCCAGAGAGGTATTTTGATTTTTAATAAAAATCATCTAAAAGGTAGCAGGAAGTGGTCGTTGTAGTCGAACTCGCAGGCGAAACTTTGAAAAATGTACCGGGAATTGATCATTTGAAAAGCCCTAAAGAGACTGCTAAAATTCTTTTTGTTGCTTATTCCTCACAATTGTCATTTGTACTGACGCGAAGCGTGAGCGTGATCTGTATTTTACTTTTTCGATTTTGCCATTCAATCTTAAGTCCGAAAATGCGATTTTGGTTCTGAATAAATATATTGGCAGAAGAATTTGTCCCAAATTTTATACTGCAATAATATTCCGTGTGTCGAAATGCTAAAAGTGAAATAGATGGACGATTATGAGTCGACATGTTCATATAAGTGATGTAGGGCATTCAAAAGAGATCAAGATTGCCTGGCTCTAATTGATCATCAATGTCTTCAACTGAAGTTAACTTCGATGTAACGAAGGAAGTGGTGACTCAAAACAATCAGTTAAGTGTATGACAGATAGCGGCTGAATTTTCATGATATGAAACGCATTCCTGTCTGATTAGTTCAAAAATTCAATCACGTAAAGGCTGCTGTATGTCGGCGGTCTCAAAACTAGCCGACCCGACGTATAGATGGTGCCAGTAGTTTGAAAAAAAAAAATATTTTACTGAAAAGTAGCCACCTTATAAAACATATGTCAAGGCGTTACGTTGTTAAGTATTTTTATTTGAGCCATCAAAAATAAACGATCTCAGTGAATTTGTAAGCGTGGAAAGAATTGGTCACCCTTACGTAATTCAATGTCTCCATTTGAAAGGTCTCAGTCCAACCAATATTAAATCCAAGCTAGATTCTACTCTGGGGGAGTTTGCTTCTTTGTTTAAGACTGTAAAATATTTGGTAGCAGAGCTTAAACGAGGCCGCACGAACTGCCAAGCAAATGACCACTACGGGGTCGTCCAATTGAAATGCTTAAGAAAATACAAAATCGTCGGCTGAAGCTGCGTGAGCTAGCTGAAATGCTAGGCATTTCAAAAGGTACTATATATCGTATACTAATTGAAGATTTGACGATGAGAAAGCTGTGTGCAAGATGGGTGCCGCGCTTGCTTTCAATAGAGCAAAAACCAGCATAGGGAAGATGTTTCAGCAGAGTGTTTGGCGATGTTTCACCGCACTAAAAATGCATAATTGCGTCGATTTATAACCATGAAATCGTCGATTTATAACTAATAAAAAGGAATAGTGGACTGGAATGGGAAAATCGTGTCCAAAGAAGGGGAAGACGGTTTCATTTGCAGGTAAGGTCATGGCGTCTGACTTTCGGGATGCTCATTGGATTATTTTTATTACGACGAATATTATGCTAATTTCTTGCAGCGTTTAGGTGATGAAATTATAGAAAAAAGACAGCGTTTGGCGAAAAAGAAAGAATTCATGTTACTAATACATTTAAATTTTAGTTGATATTTCATGAAAAAGTGCATTATATAAATGAACATTTTCGTTATTAATATGCACGTTTTGTTTAGTCAACGTAATGCTATTTTTTTTTTAAATTTCGAATTGAATGACTTTCAACACTTACCGCTTAATACCATTTTCAATGGTCTCCAGCACCAGGGTGGATGCTTCATGCACATAGGTTTTTGTGCTGGCTGAGGAGAAACCTGAGATTGCTGAGGACTCTGAAATTGAAGAGCGTCTTGAATGATCTAATGTGGGTGAAACGCCTGAGCGAGGTCCTAATATTCCCAACCCCACACATAAATTTTCCAATATTTTCGTGATTTTGTTTTTTTTTTGTTTTTTTTTGAAAATCATTACAAATATTTGCAAAAAAAAAAGGGTAAATAAATTAATTACAAAAAATATTTAAATGTGCATTCAAAATTTTGAAAATTCCCAAAAAGAAAAAAAAAATATTAAAATCAGGTTAACCACAGCAGCCATGACACCAATAGTTGTTATATACAAAACCATAAATGTTGTTGTTGTAGTTGTCATTTGTTGGAGGATTTGTAAGGTCGGGAATGTTGATTGAGTTGAGTTGAATTCAGGATTGATTTCGTTTCGTAGTTGAGGTGTAGCAGTTTTTAGTTAAACCAAAATCATAATAAAAAAAATTTTACAAGGCGCCCAGTGTGAGACCAAACCAAAGAAACGCAAATGAGTAAAAGTAAATTCATTTTTTTTTTTTCGAGTAAATATGAAATGAGAAAAAAATAAAAAAAAAGTTCATTAAAAATTTGAAAAATTAATTATAATAATATAAAATGTTGATATAAAAGCCATAAACCAAAAAAAAATATTTATATATGTGAAGAAGATATTCCCAGATAAATAAAAAAAACGTATGCAAATTTCCAAATTTGTAATATAATTTCGAATGTGATAATTGTGTGTAGTGCAAATTTTGTGTAAATTTTGAATTTTAATTAAAAATTTGTTTTTTTTTTTAAAGGAAGATTTCAAGTGTGTTAATGTGAGCGGGTGGCAACGCCGGGTGAGTTGATGGTGAAATGTGTTTGAGCGAGTGTCGATCAAGTGTTCGAAAAAGTGTTTGAATATTTGTTATACATACAGTTGGAGTTTATAATTTGTTATACAGATAAACATTTAGTTTAACATTTAGTTGTGTAATTAATTGCAGTTTAAGATGTAGAGTTAAGAAGTTGTATTTTTTTTTTATTTTTTGTAGTTGAAGAGAAAGGCGTAGGTAATCATTTTGTTGTTTTTTTGTTTTTGGTAGAAAAATTTAAGAGAAAAGAAACAGAAAACGAAAACTAAGATTACACACAGGAAAAGGGAAATGAAAAATGACTAGATGTTGCGAAAGATGACCCTTAAGTTTGGACAGCTTTTTGATAAAAAGCTGCTGCTCCCATCTGCCAATATTGTTTTAAAGAACAAAAAAGAAATCAAGTAAAATTTAAGCTCAATTAAATTAAATAAAAATAATTTTCCAAAATCGAGGCCACTTAACAATATTTATACACTCGTATACTTAACAATATTTATTTCCAACTAGCTGACCGGCAAACGTTGTTTTGTTAATGTGGTAAAAAAAATTAAATGCAAAAATCTCATCTCCAACGCCATCTATCACTTCAAATAAAACCTTTTAAACCTTCTGGGATACTCTACCAAAATGAGTCAAATCGGTCCAACCGTTCTCGAGCTTTAGCGAGACTAACGCACAGCAATTGATTTTTTTTATATATGTAGATATAGATAGAAGAAGAAGATAGAATAGATATTTGAACATTGTGAGACCCTCTACCTCCTATTTGGAGATGTGTCGTCAAACTTATCTGTCAGTTCTTTTTCATAGACCAAAAAGTGGCTTAACTGCAAGATGATCGATATAGAAAACTATATTGGCAACAAGTTATTTTTCATGCGGAAAACATCTTTCGTTATACTTTTCTATATAAAATTGTAACAAAAGGCTTTTTTTCTTTATGCAATGTGTAATCTAAAACGCTTTCTGTATCAACTGCTGGCACTCCTCAAGTTCATAATGGCAAATGTCCATGACGCCCTAAGAAACCGAAAATATAATTATTTTTGTGTTAATTCACTCCAATAAAAATATTATCACCACGATTCCGAAAATATGAAATTGTAAGAAGGTATTTAAATGGCATTTTGGAGAGGTCAAGACCAAAAATCAATCTTATGGGAAACACAATTGCAAAAAAATCAAAATCAAAAGCCTTCTAGCGATGATTTCAATGAAAGGTTTTTTTGCCGACGCTTTTCAGGGAAAGAAAAACTTGTCTTGGAACAATTGAATTGTGTCTTGGAATATGTTTTCAATATATAAAATTTTTTTGGTAGCCACTTTTTCTCTCAGAAACTTGTTTTGGAAGAATATACAAATTGGTCTTGATACTTCTCATGCAGAAATTTGTCTTCGCAGACACTTTCCATCTAAAAACAGCTGTTAGCAGACACTTTCTAGCACTTGTTAGCAGACACTCTACATACAGAAAATTGTCTTGGCCGACACTTATCATAGAGAAATTTGCCTTGACAGATACTTTTCATATAGAATATTGTTTTGCCATATACTTTTCTCTGTCTTCGCAAATACTTTTCATACTTAGAAGAACGTGTCTTCTCACAAACCTTTCATTTTGGCAAGCTCTCTTCGACCAGAAAATTGTCTTAGCAAACACTTACTATACAGACATGCACGAGTATCTTGGCAGATACTTTTCGTATAGTTTTGGCCCATAATTTTCAAAGAGAAACTTGTGTTCGCAGAAACTTTTTATATAACAAGTTGTCTTGGCGGACACTGTCCATAAAGGACATTGAAAATTGCCAGATACGTACCAGAAACCTGTTTCTGCAGACAATCTTCATGTAAAAAGTTGTCTTGGAAGACACTTTTATATAAAAAATTGCCGTGATAGACATTTTTTCTAAAGAAAAAGAAATTTTTTCTAAAGAAAAATGTCTAGACACATTTTACATTTTCCCTCAAGAAACATGTCTCGACACATTTCACATTTTTCCTAAAGAAAAATGTCTAGGAGTTGGTATGGAAAGTTGTCTTTTATGACACTTTTTATATAAAAATATCGCCTTGATAGACATTTCTTATATAGAAAAATGATTTTAAATACGACTTTCATACAGAGAATATCTCAGAAGACATATTTCATTTAGAAAGTGGCATGAAAGACACTTTTCATATAGAAAGTATGTTGAAGACATTGTTCTTATAGAAAACGAAGATACTTTTTATATAAAAAGTTGTATTGAAGGCAACTCCGATATGGAAAAATTGTCTTAATTGCAATTTTCATATACAAAAATTGCTTGGAGACGTTTATGAAATAGAGAATTGTTTTGAAGACACTTTTCACATAAAAATCTATTTTTATTATTCATTTTTCATAGTTTTTATAGTTACTTTTCATATAGAAAAAATTATTCTAAAGACACTTTTCTTGTAAAAAAATGTATCTTGCAGACACTTTTTATATAGAAAAATTGCCTTGAGTACTGTTGAAAAATTGTGAAAGAACCATTTCTCATAGAAAAATTGACGTTTATGAAATAGAGAATTGGTTTGGAGATTCTTCTCACATAAAAATCTATTTTTATTGTTAATATTTCATAAAGAAAAATTGTCTTGTAGTTGCTTTTCATATAGAAAAATTATTCTGAAGACACTTTCCATGTAAAAAAATTTATTTTGAGGACGTTTTTTATATAAAAAATTTGTCTTGAGTACTGTTTTTATGTAAAAAAATTGTCTTGAAGAGCTTTTTCGTATAGGAAAGACTTGAAAGACACATTTCACACGGAAAAATTGTGAAAGAATCGTTTCAAACAGAAAAATTGACGCTTATGAAATAGAGAATTGTTTTCGAGACTGTTTTTATATAAAAATTTATTTTTAATATTAATTTTTCATAAAGAAAAATTGTCTTGTAGTTGCTTTTCATATAGAAAATTATTCTGAAGACACCTTCCTTGTAAAAAAATGTATCTTGAAGACGCTTTTTTAATAGAAAAGTTGTCTTGAGTACTGTTTTTATGTCGAAAAGTTGCCTCGAGTACTATTTTTATGTCGAAAAATTGTCTTGAAGACATTTTTCGTATAGAAAAGACTTGAAAGACACATTTCACATAGAAAAATTGTGAAAAAAAATTTCGCATAGAAAAAATTGACTTTTATGAAATAGAAAATTGTTTGAAGACTTTTCTTATATAAATTTTTTTTTTAATATTAATTTTTCGTAAAGAAAAATTGCCTTGTATTTACTTTATATATGGAAAAATTGTTCTGAGGACACTTTCCTTGTAGAAGCCTGCAGCCTGTGAGACATTTTTCATGTAGAAAAATTGTCTTGAGTACTGTTTTTATGAAGAATAATTGTATTAAAGACATTTCTCGTATAGAGAAGACTTGAAAAACAGTTTTCACATAGAAAAATTGTCTTAAAAATACACTTTTCATATAGAAAAGGAGTCTTGAACAAAGCGTTTAGAAACACGTTTCTCATACAGAAAGTTTTTAGAAGAAAGAAGTGCCTTTTAGGCTCCCTTCATATACAAAATGTTTTGAAGACTTCTTTCATATAGGAAATGTTTCAGAGTAGGCTTGAAAGACACTTTTCATACAGAAAGTTTATCTTAAAGACGTTAGGCATAGAGAAAAAATTCTCTTTAAGATATTTTTCATACAGAAAGTGTCTTGAACCTTTTGTTTTATACAGCAAAATTGTTTTGAGGCAGTTTTCACATAGAAAACTTTGTTTTAAAGACATTTTTCATTTAGAAAAGTTCTTTTGAAGTCATTTTTTCATACACAAATTTCTCTTCAACACACTTTGCATACAACAAAATGTTTTGAAGATATTTTTCATTTAGAAAAGTTATTTTGAAGTAATTTTTTCATACACAAAAGTTCTCTTCAACACACTTTTCGTATAAAAAGTGTTTTAAAGTCCATTTTTATGTAAAAAGACCTTTGAAGACATTTTTCAAACAGAAAGGCACTCTCCACAGAGGATATGCCTTGAAGACACTTTCCTGAAGACCTCTGTCATATAAAAATGGTCTTGAAGACATTTTTCATATAAAAAGTATCTTAAAGACTTTCAATATGTAGCTTTAAGACGACATTTTTAAGATATGCTATTGTTTAAGGCTGCTCCCAAAGCCTATTTAGGTTTTCATTTGTCTGATTGAGATAGAATTAAAAAAAAAAAATTTTTTTTCTTATTTTTTTGCACAATATCGGGTATGAGAACTAAACTTTTGAAGAGCCAAAAGTAAGGGTCACCCTACTTATTATGAAATTGGAAACAAAACAATGAAAAATATAAAAAAAAAATCATGATCTATTACTAAGACAATACAATACAATACAACTATTTTGGTAGTGGACTAAGGACAATAGTAATGACAATCCAAGGAGCTGACAAGTAATTGTGTTAAAGACAAGCTAGTACAAATGTGTAACTACTCTGGCCTTAAAAAGATAGAAATCTCACCTTTAATTAACTGGAAATTTTTAAAATTTTAACTGTTAATACATCTCCTTCAACAAGATTTTCGTAATACCCTAATCTAATACAAAGAATTTAGTTTGCATCTCATGAATATGTTATTGGGGAAGCATCTTACATGCGGTAGTGAACGACCGTGACACTAGGACTTCCAGTATTCGATAAGATAGCTAGATTTTGCTAAGCCACTTTACATTAAATGAGGCCTTAGACAGCTCAACACTCTGTAATTGGGACGCTTTAACAATATTTTCGGAGATGCAAATTATGAAACTGGCACCATCTTTATCAAAAATTGTATATCTACACTCATGCTGTGGCATTATTTTCTACAATATGTTACAGCAGCCTTCTCAAGCATTGAAAAGGAGTTAGAAAAAACCGATTGGCGGTAAACAATTTCATTGTTTCAACGAGCAAGAAGTGTATTCGATCATAAGCTGTGAGCTGTATAATAATATCGATCAAATTGCAATCAAAACTTTAGTGAAATGAGCAAACCTTTGAAATCCAGCCAAATGTTGGTGTGATATATTGAAAAATGAGTGGCAAAGACCTAAAGGTAAAGACCTAAAGGGTTTGTCACCATTTAAGGCTTACAGTCGACAATCCATTTGATTAAGTGGACATCACAGTAAGGACCTAATCGTATTTGCAAATGGCTGTTGTGAATTCGAAAAACAAATCTCCGGAAAAGAGACGATACTTTCTATGTTAAGTCCAAATCGAGATGACCAAGAATTATCATTGAGTTTTACCAAAAAATGCTATAATACTACAAATTCTCCAATGCAGACTCAATATGTTCTACTTGTATACAAGTAGTACATTAACTTTGTACATTAACTTTGAAATCCTCTCAAATTTGGTATCAAGAATATGATCCTTCAATAGTTTTCCTACTTTAGACAAATCCTTTTCTACCGACTTTCAGGTATTCAGGTAACTTCCCTCCCTTTTCTCTTTCTTGGCAACAAAAATTTCACACAAAAAACAAAAGTTCTTAAAATTACTAATTATGCTTTGAAAGGAGTGACAATGGGGATGATAGCTGCTGGTGATCAAGTAAATGGTGGCGCATTTGAGGGGTGTACGGATGGGGTGGAACGTAGGTAATTACCAAGTGAATTGCTTTTAGACAATACAGCACGATCGACAGATAATGAACGTGAATCACCGTTAAGTGTTCCTGTTGGGGTTGTAAGATTATGTTGATGTTGTGACGTCAAAGCGCCGCGATCGGCCGAATGAGTACGTGTCTTGGAACGGCTTAAACGTTTTTTCAATGTACCAAAGAAGTTGCGTTTCTTACTGCGGCCACGGTCGTCCAGATCAGCTGCTGCGTTGAAAGTGTTGGATGCTGGTGGCGTCAGCGGTTGAGAGGTCATAACGCCATTGCGAGGCAAACTATTTGTGGAGTAGCCATAATTTGTATGCGAGCTGTTACCGTTACCGTTGGCTGGGGAGTAGCCGGCGGAGGCACCATTCTGTTGGTAATTGTTATGACCATGGGGTGAGGAGGCAGCATTGGGTTGGCCGAACTATTAAGTGGGAGAGAGAAAAATATTCGTTATTAAACGGAGTTGTAAAAGCTTGTTTTTAGCAACTCTTAATATAATAAACATGCTTCAAACTCAAGTTTTAGTAGAATCGAAAACAGTTTCGAGCTTCATACTTACCTCCGAGGTGGATTCTCCCAAAGCACTATCGTTACCTGTGTTGTCTAAGGACGGTTTGTCAGTGAGGCACTCGGTTTGTGGATATGAATCAGTTGGACTTGCTGTTATATCTGTCGTCACTGAAGTATCCTGCACAATTTGTTCTATATTCTCAATGCTATCTCTGGACAAAGCCTCGTTCGCCTCTAAGCTAGAACTCTCCAACACTTTGGAGGCGGCAGCATTTAGGACATCTTGCGATTCTTGAACTTCGATTTGGCCATCTTTGTTGACTTCGACCTTATTTTTCAATTTGATTTACATTAAAGCGCGGGGTTAATAGAAGCGCAGATAGCGAGAGAGTATAACAGAAAAATAACGAATGCATTGAAAAGAGATTGTTTTTGGTTAGCGATTTCCAAACTTTCTAAGCTAAATTAAGTTATTTACAAAGTCACATAGGTCACTCCAGTGAGGCAAGTGAATGCAACTTAAAATTACATTAAACTCAGTAAAAATTTTGTATTAATAAATTTATAAAAGAAAAAAAAAATCATAAATTAAAAAAAAAAAACAAACTCAAACAAATATTCGTTTCTCTTTTGTACCATAAAATGTTATGAGCTTTTTACCAAAAGTCTTTAATGAAATAGAATTTACCTTAAATGCATTTGGATTGCTTGAGTTCTGATCGAATATATGGGTGCAATTCGATTGGTGGTGATTGGGATGGTGGAAAGGAGTACGAATTTCAAAATTCAAAATGATGGTGGATGAGACAGCGAACGAGTTCAATACGAAGATATAATATGAAAAAAGTGAGAGAGAGAAACCCAAAAAATTATTGCAAAACTTATAGTAAACCAACGTAAAAAGCTAACAAAATGAATGATTTTAATGTGCCCAAAAATATTGATAAAATGTTGAAGAAATTTTGGAAGAGCTTTAATTTTTTTTCAAATTTGAAAGAAAGGTTGTAGTAGAGCTTCCGAAAGAAAATTTGATGAAATATATGAAAAAGAACTTACTTAAAGATACGAATAAAAGACAAAAAAATTTATGACATTTTCTTCGTACATAATGATATGCATTATGTATTTTATGTCAATTCTATTAATGTAAAAACTATCCCTAGAATGCAGCCAACAATCTTTTAAAGTTTTATTATAATTCTATAAGTTATATGGGAGTTTGTGATCAACACACAGGCACACTTCGATTAAACATATGTAATATGTTTTTTTCCAAAAAGTCCATACCATGTATTGAGAAAGAAAAATACAGCAATTTGGAACTAAAGTTAAAAATGATCATTTATTGAGTAGAACAGGCGTGTAAGTTATGCATGGAATATCATGTCTTTTAAAGACTTTTCTTTATCGTCATTAATTCAATCATGGAAATGGCTTCATTGTTGTCGGTACGCATTGATTAGTTTGCAGATTATTTAAGAAAACCATCCTTTTGAAAGTTGCTCAATGAAAGGAATGTATAGTTGTCAGATCGCATGGTCTTATAATGTTTACGTAAGCTCAGATTACACAATAATACCATATTCCCATAGTGGACAAGGAACACTAAAATTCAGCTTGTGTGAAGTACCTTGTTGTTGATCCTTTAATTTTGGAGATTGAGCAATAAAACTATTTAAACTATGGGTATTTTAAACTTGAACATCCTACGAAAGTCAATGCCGCTGTTCAAATTAGTCGCTGAATACATTTTTGTGAAATGATGATGAATCAGGCAAATTTCACTTATGTCTAGGCGCAGGATGTTATCTGCCATATTACATATACTTTGCTGTTTGCAAGGACACATCGAACGTGGAAGATGGCACATCTCCCTCACCATGTTTCAACTGTGATAAGTTAAATGATATTATTGCACAGGACAAGATTAATTGCAATGTAATCGTAAATAACTTCACACCTTACAGAATCAACAAGACCGAAGGGATGGATAACTCCAAAGATTTTGCAGGAGCTGGGATCATAAAATCTAACCTGGAACATGACACATCTTCTACACCATGTTTCAAATGATATCGTTGTCCTGGATAAGATTAGTAGCAATGTAAATAGCTTGCGACCTTACAAAATCACCAGGACAGAATGGATGGATAACTCTGACGATTCTGCAGGAGCAGGGATCATAAAATCCTGTGACTTAATGTAAACCACCATTTGAGTGGAAGTTTCCCACAAAGAAATGCTTGTACAAACGATAATCAAACAATTTCGACACCAAGGTCGAAAGAGACGACTCCAAAATCCACCGCTAGTTAGGTTCCGGTAAATTCTAAGCAACTTGAGAACCTGTCCATGGATGTACCAGGTTGCAGAAATACAAATCAATGGTTTTAACATTGTGGACCACACGATCGGCCCCAATTTCCGGATTATTTCTAAAAATGGCCGAGCAGTAGAACACTTTTGGCATGCAGCTCCTTTCAAATGGATAGCTTGTCGATTAGAGGTACAAACATTCTACTGTATGGGCAGAACGTGACGAACACATGGGAATTTTTGGATGATAGATAGATAATTTTGCCGCCAGAATAATCTGCATACGTCTGTATATGTTAGTAGAAGAGTTCAGGGCGTTTGGGAACCAACGGCCAAGCGAGTTCCTGGGATAGGACCTGTTATTCACACTATTCAGATAGAAAATCAGGATTATATTGAACTGAATACGTAGATGAGACACAGTAGAAGGGGCCAGTGGAAATTGATCGGTGCCAAAGCCTGATCGGACAAAAAGAGAGCACTTTGAAGGTAAGCGTGAACGATCATTGTCAAGGCTATGATGATGAGAAAAGCGAGAAGGTGCAAGAAAGCAATCTCTGCGTTGGCTTAATTCTGATAAACCAACTACATGTAGCCAGAGGATATTCTCCAGCACTTTCTGAGACATCGAAGACAGATGTAGGTGATTTCGCCTGAATCAATGGTTGAACTTTTCCCTTTGCTGTGGATCTTACAAAACTAGTATTCTACGACGTCGATATTAATTGGGTGATCACGAAAACTAAGCAACCGAATGGCTAATAAAGCTAAGATTTTGTTAATTGTGTGACTGACTGACTGAGCATTTTCCTTTTGAAAAATAATATTTTGATGAAAAGTGGCAACCTTGTAAAAAATATCTTTTAAGTTTCAAGGCGTCACGTTGTTTAGTATTTTTATGTAAACGATGTTAGTGAATATGTAAACATGGAAAAAATTGGCCACCATTATGTAATTAAACATTTCCATTTGAAAATCCTCAGTCCAACCAATGTTAAGATCGAGCTAGATTCTATTCCGGAGGAGTCCACCCATTCATTTACGACTGTAAAATATTGGGTAGCAGAGTTTAAACTAGGCCGTACGAGCTGCCAAGGCAACCACCGTAGTGGTCGACCAATTGAGATGTTCACGCCAGATACGGTTAAGAAAATTCACAAAATGGTATTGGATGATCGTCGGATGAAGGGGTGTGGGTTAGCTGAAATGATAAGCATTTCAAAAAGTGCTATACATCGTATATTGACCGAAGGTTTGAAGATGAGAAAGCTGTGCGCAGGACGGGTGCCGCACTTGCTTTCAATAGAGCAACAACAGCGACGTGAAGATGTTTCAGTAGAGTGTTTGGCGATGTTTTAACGCAATAAAGCTGAATCTTTGCGTCGATTTATAACCATGGGT
Organism: Philornis downsi; assembly: GCA_019455685.1. Taxonomy (NCBI): domain Eukaryota; kingdom Metazoa; phylum Arthropoda; class Insecta; order Diptera; family Muscidae; genus Philornis; species Philornis downsi. Next base: position 442,320 of record JAHXMU010025926.1, on the reverse strand, counting down.
GAGACATGGATCCACCATTTCACACCTGAGAAGGCGGAGATTGTTCCATCTGCAAGCAAGAACATGGCGTCTGTTGTTTGGTATGCGGGTAGGGTTATTTTTACTGATTATCTTCAGAAACGAAAAACAGCATTAACGGCAAATGCTATGCTAATTTACTACAGCGTGAAGGTAATGAAATTATGGAACAAAGGCCTCGTTTGGCGCAAAAGAAAGCGTCGCTTCATCAAGACAATGCTCCAGTTCACACATCCACTGTTGCGATGTTCAAAATTAGTGAATTAAAGCTGGAATTGCTTCATGACAGCTCTTATTCGCCAGATGTATCTTCCTCGGAATATTTTCTGTTTCTGAACTTGAAAAAAATTGCTCGGTGGTAAAAGAGTTGCCAACAATGAAGATGTGGAGTCTGCGATTGATGGCTATCTTAAGGACTTTGACAGTTCTTACTATAAACAGGATATAGAAGCTATTGAATTTCACTGGAAAAAGGATATAGTGCTAAAGGGGGAATATGTTTAAAAATAAAGAAATTTTTTCCCAACATTTTTGTGTCTTCTTTGTTAGGTCGGCTAGTTTTGGGACCACCCAATTTATCCTTTATGATAAACATTTCCCCAATACAAAATTTCTAAGACTAAAGACCACTTTCTTTAACATTTCCCATAAGGCCGTATCGAGAGCGGATGATCATGAAATCCTAGTAAGCAAATGGTTAAGATAGAGTTATTGCCTCGGATTAAAAAAAAAAACTTTGTGGTCCCTTCAATTCATCGAAATCATAAAGCTTTTGCTGGCGAACATTTCTCTGCACGTTCACTGAGCATTTTATTGTCTCTATAGCTCTAAATGATAGCACGAAAAGGTTTTCTTGCCAAAGTTTCTTTCATTTTTTCTTAACTTTGCGTATTATTAAAAAAAGTGTACTCAAAACTTTCATGTTTCAACATTTGATTGAGTTGATACCCTGAATTGAACCGAATAATATGTCGTAATGAAATGCATTTCATTGCAGAATTGCAGTTTCCAAATTCTCCATACAAATTTCTTCAACATTTTCTCGATTTCCCCAGTTGTTTTCTTAAAATCGTGTCCATTTCTTTCCTGATCACTTTCAATAAGCTTTCAACTTACCCTCTGAACACTGTGTATGATCAATGTACTCTTGCTGGCTTGGCCATTGGTGGTCAATGCACCCTCCTGTAAGGCACGTACGGCGGCATCAGCCAAATTAGAACCATTCTTCATGTGCTCATTTATGGCTGGCGTACTAATGTGCAAAGCTTCCTTAAGTTTATACGGTCTAGGGCCGGCAGGTATTTCGGCGCCCTCGATGAACACAAAGTCAACGGTTATGGAGCCAAAGACCGGTTGTGTTTCATAGGGGCGAGGTTGTAAAGCAAGAACTTGAGTAGAGGCGGGGCCCACAGCCAGCTCATCAATGCCTACCAAACCTAGGCCCAAAAACTTGGGAGCTGCAGAGGGATCTGAAGGGCGATCATAGACTTCGAAGAGGATCTCGGCAGATTGAGGGGCCAAATCGCTGAAAATTTAGATTTTAATACAAGAAACTTTGTTTGGCATTTCTTTAGGACAGTACTTACAATAAGAAATGTTCGTCCCAGTAGGGATTGTTGCCCTGTCTTGCTCCTGTTTGATTTTTTTGTGCCGGCTCATCCATTTCCACCACCACGTAGGGATCTCTGGCTTCCTTCAAGCCTTCACCTTTGACGATTTTCACTAGCAAACGTCTGCCGGCATTCATGGGCGTGGGACCCTGAGGCAAGCTCAAGTCCATGTTGCCCTGTGATGGTCACGAGCGTAAAGGAAATGTAAAGAAGATGAAACAATGAGAACATGAAAATACAATGACAATGCAGGTGCGCCATTTGCTATTCATCGCAACGAAGGGAAAGTCTAAAATAAGCCTTTGTCATGGGGAAGGACGATAATTAAACGAAAATTTTATTCGAAACTAAAAATATTTGAGAATTTACAATGAAAGTATTTTAGAAGACAAAGAAGTTAGTGACTTGATATTATGATTTTAGTAATTGTAGTAATATTGAAAGGATCCCTGAAAATAAGAAGAAAATATAAAGAAAACAAAACAAAAGAAAATGAAGAATTAAATTTCTTAGCTCAAATTTATCCAATTGGGATGGTGAGGAACAATTAAAAAGGAGGTCAAATGTCTAGGTTTCTGAGTAGAAATCAGAGTAAAACTATATTAGGTTCGTGGCAGATGTTATAAAATCGCAGATACCCTGTTAGCATGACAGGTTTCCTTTAAAAATAACAGATAATAAATATGAATATGTTCATAGAGAGGAATAATATAGAGATTTCAACTTTTTCTCGGTTCCAAAAAATAGCAGTATTTTTTTCTTTTTTTGTGGGAAGATTGGTTGTTGTCAGATTGGTTTAAGAACATGCTATTTACCATGTATTAGCTGTGAGAAACTAATGACAATACCATCGAGATTAATATCACAGCATGCTTGCAGGCGTAGTCTAAGTTATTGTACAAATTTGATCGAATCTACGGAGCCCATCTGAGATGAGAGATTTGAAACTCTTTTATTATTCCTCTCCATGGCCTCACAGATATTCTAAGTAGGTTCGAGCAAACTAAATGTCTTCAATACTTGGTGCAGCAATTTATATTGCACCTGAAAGAATGCTGTAGTATTATTCTAAAGGATATTGCCATTTGTGTTTTTTATGGTTAATAAATGGTAAAAAGCATCAGACATTGGTTTTACGACAAATAAAATCTTTTCGCAAAATCTATGGACTCGCACCATTAGAGGAGAGAATCGTCGTAATATTAGTCGTGAGATGTACCTGCTGTATACCGACATCGACGTGGTTAAGCGCATTAAAATACGGCTATTGCATTGGCAGGGTCATGTTGAGCAGATGGACCAAAGCTATTCAAAACGAAACGTTTTCAAAACTCCATTAGAACGACAAGACATTTGGAGCACTGCCAAAACTCTGTGTGACAGTGGGATTATTCTCTACGCATCTCATATTAGACAAGGATATCTATTTTAGTCGCTGTATAAATATATAAGCAGGTAAGCAGGCTCAGACCGATTTGGCTTCACTTTTAAAGTTTGGCATCATTGCAATTCAAACCTACACCATTTCTCATTTATTGACGGAGATGGAGAGATTGTCTTAACACTTGTCTGCAACACCTATCGCTCCCGACAATATAGAAGAGACAAAAACTCTTTCTAAACTCAAAGGAAAGCGATATGTAGATAAACTATCTTCCTATTGGCTTTTATGTATGATATTTACATGCGGAAAACTTTAGAAATGTATAATCTGTAGGAGATAAAACCAATATGTAGGTCGGTGAAGGTCTGTCCCGTAGCCAATATGGATGCAGAAAGTGCATATCAACAGTAAATGCAATGCCGATAGCAGTTGACATCGCAAGAAGCGCAATTGGGGATATAACTTGGAGAAATGGTTGAATGGATGTGGAAAATGCTTTTGGTATTGCTAATAGGGAGCGCATTGTGAGTGCTCTGCGGAATTTTAATGTGTCCCTATAACTGGTGGCCATAACAAAGGACTATCTGCGGTTAAGGGGTACTGCTAAATGATGCGGATATTGGACAGAGGAATGCACAATAAACGGCAGTGCGCTATAGGAATCTGTACTTGCGTTACTCCTTTGCAATGTAATGTATGATGAAGTATTGAGACAAAGCCTTCTGGTGAATGGATAAAGGAATTTCCAGACGACTTAGCCTTACTAATCTCTATAAAATATATATGCAGGAAGGGATTACTGCTATTATATCCCGGCTAATGTTGGTTAGATCCAGGCTAATGTCAATGGCATTTAAACAATCCGGACATAAGGCAGAGGTTGTGCCAATCGACAGTCGAAAAATTAAAGAAAATGTTACTCTGAATATTGGCGGATGTACGACTGTAACAAAGGACTGCCTGAAATATCAAGGTGTGATGACAGACAACCGTCTACCACTTAAGATGGATGTGGAGTATGTGGGGCCAAAGTTAGAAGACGACAAGAGCTAGAAGCTATATGAGGAAAATGTGCTACAGACCTGCTACAATTTGTGTATGTTATGCTTTTCGGATAGCATTTGATAATGCGGGAATATGCTTCTTAGGGAAGCTCTTCATGTATAGGGTGGCGCTAAGCAACGTTAAGATTTGATCAGTAACGACATTTTTTGTTGAAGTCTTTTTTTCGTTTCTTTATAGAATTAACTAAATAATACAAAGAACCAAAGCTGTTCAATTTTATTTTGAAAGTCAGCATTCGATTATTCGGATTATATCGAAATTTCTTTCATGTTCGAAATGCTCCTAGCGCTCCAACAATTTACCGATTGGATCAACGTTTTGGGCAACAAGGAGCTGTCTGTGATCTTCTGCGTGCTGGATGATCTCGTGCAGTTCAAAGTGAAGTGGCCATTGCTTGAGTGCAAGCAAGTATTGAGAAAATCCCCGAAACTTCCACCAGACGACATTAGCAGTCATATGCAGTGAGAGATGTCTAGGCAGTCTTTGCAAAGAATTTTACATACATATGTTACATATGGGAAAATATGTAGGATGCAATTGGTTCACGAGTTAAAACCAAATAATGCACAACAACGCATTCAATATAGTCGCCGTTGACGTTACTTATGCGCGACCCTCTACATACATATACTTGTATGTAGAGTTATCCATTTAGTGGTTACAAAACCGCCAGTTTAGCAAGACTGTCAGCAATTAAATACCTGTCATCTGAAGTGTTATCTAGTGAAAGGTTTGTCATTTATGAATATGGATCGTTTAACAACCGAAGGACGCGTAAAAATTGTTAAAACTTACTACAAAAGTGATGATGATGAAACGTGGGCTTTCAATCGAACAAAATTTTCTTTAGCATTGAAACTCATTTCTCACTTGGTGGTTTCGTCACCAAGCAAAATTGTTGCATATAGCGCTCAGAGTATACAGAAGCGATTATTGAAAAGCCATTGCATCCGGAAAGAGTAACTGTTTCGTGCACATTGTGGTCTGGATATGTCGTTGGGCCGCATTTTTTCGAAAACTATCTCAAAAGGATCCACTGCTTTAACCAATCCAGAGGAATGATAGCGTGTCCCCTGAAAATATAGCACAGATAATGCCATCCAAATTGGATAATTGGAAAGCGATTCAAATGTTTATGAGAGCAGTTTTAATGGAACTCCATAGGCAGAAGGTCTTAACCGGAAGTTGTGGCATTCGCCCTCCTCACCGTCTAAAGAATTTCCTTGGGTGATTCCACAGGAATTGTTGAAATTGCGATGATGCTGTTTCACGCTGTTAAAGTCCCTCACTTTAGATCAACTGCCAAGCTCTTTATAATTTCACCCTCGTTAAGAAAAAAACAATAAGAAAACAATACCACAATTTGTTAGAGAAAACCACAGCATGCTTTTAGGCGAAACTTAAATTCTTGCGTCAAATATTGGAGAAATTTAGCATGTTCGAACCTACGGAGAATATCTGAGATGAAAAAGTTGAAGTCTCTATATTATGCCTCTCTTAGGTTTAGTTAAACTTTACTTTTTACTAACGTAACCGAAAGAATTACCGTTATTTACCTAACTAAATTGTATGTTATGTTAATACACGAATTATTGAGCACTACCAGAGACAAATGAACTGTAAAGTGTCCACTACACCTGTCAAAATATATTGTATTCAAAACTGACAGCGTCTTCAAAATTTAAGACCTGCGTTTTTAACGATATCAACAAAGGCAAATTTTAGTCTTTCCAAAGAATGTGCACTAAATACATTTACAGTAGACGTCCAATGTTAAAGATCTGTTATTTATGTTTAATTTTAACAGAGCTCAAAATAAGCTAACAGATGTTTTTACATAGACGTCTTTGTTATCCTACGAAAAAGGTGCGGAATGTAGGAAAAGTTATGTTGTTGTCGGTTTAGGGTAAGGGTAGAGAACATAGAGAAGTGTTTTATGCCAAAACGAAATAGTGAATTTTACGTAGAGTATAATATGTAATCAAACCAGGTACTGTACACCATCGAATGTTATGACAGTAAATGTAGTAACTCTGTAAAGATTAAGTGTAAATGGTTTTAAACGAAAATTAAATTAAATGGAAAATGTAGGTAAGAAAGGGAATCAATGCCACATAATTAACTTCATCATATGGACCCGAAATATGTATAGGGGCGTGCCACACACAAAGTCTCTTCTCAATGTTCTTACGCTCACCGCCATTGTTTCATAAGGAATCGGATATATTACAGGCAAATCTAAAGGTTCAATCTCGGCGCGTGGGCATGTTGTGTACATCGAAAAATCAACTGGATAGATGGTATCACGCAAAGCCCTGGTCAAACATTCGGAAATGACAGCTTGCACTTTTTGTTCTTCTTGGTCCATGGGCTTAATGGCGCCCACACTGTTCATGGCAATGCGAATCTGTTAAATGAAAATTAAGTAAAAATTAAATATTCTCTCTCATTGAACCTGATAATGGAAATGAGAAAAATTCGTTTTATAAAACTTCAAAATCAGAGAGCAGCTGCATACTAAACACATTTTTTCTCACTCCCGATATCCAGCTCAGTAAATCCATAATATTAACTTACATCAGGAAAGCCTTCTACGCGCAGATCACCCTTTAGCGTGTTATAGTTCATAGCATTGGCAATGCGTGCTCGGAAACGGGATACGGTAACTTTGTAATGTGAAACTTCGACTTTGCCAGATTTTTGACGGAAAGTTTTTACTTGCAAAACCGGCATGGCATCACAATCGAACGTTATAAGCTGTAAAGAGAAAGGGAAAATGTTAAAACTTCAATATTAAATGATTGTATTCAATATGTAAGTTGTGTAAAAGCCTTGTCAGATTTAAGTTTTTTGAATAAACGTCGATGCAGGCCATCTCATAAAGCGCTTATAAGGACATTATTATTTATAGCTTAACACGCTGTCACGTTATAAACTATAATGATCTTTCTAGCTCAAAATTCTTCTTAGCTCAGTAATTAATTTATTTCAACTTATCGCGTTTAATGTGTGTCTGAGAGGATGCAATGAAGCGAATAATTGGCTCAAACTTATGTAAGGTTACTTTAACCAAATAGAAAAATGAACTAATATACTGAAAGATAGACTTAGCTAATTATAGTAAGCTGATCTAGAATATAATTTCGAAATCTCACCATCTTCATATTTAAATAGCTATCATTAACATTTTATTTTAAACATTAAGACGACTTAGAATTAGTTTTTAGTACAGCCCCTTAATTGCATTGCACTACATCCCGAAATTTAAAGTAGTTACAGCAAAATTCACAACGAGTTTAATATCATTGTACCAGTATAATTAAGAATCAGTGAATTTCTTCTCATTCCAAAAATATCATCTAAATTAATAACACAGCATGCTTCCAGGCGTAGTCTAAGTTATTGTACAAATTTGCTCGAATCTACGAAGTCCACCTGAGATGACAGATTTTAAACTCCTTTTTTATTCTCTTCTATGGTTTCGCAGATATTTTTGAGCAAACTAAATGTCTTCAATATTTAGTGCAGCAATTTATATTACGCCTAAAAGAACGCCGTAGTATTATCCTAAATTATATTATCACTTGAGTTTTTTTATAGCCAATAAATGTAAATAGCATCAGACATTGGTTTTACTTGTCTTGCTGTATAGCGTAGAATCCTGGGTTGCACCAAAAAAAACAAAATTTCGCAAAATCTATGGACTCATTCCATTAAAGGAGAGAATCGTCGTAATATTAATCATTAGCTGTATCTGCTGTATACAGACATCGACGTGGTCAAGCGCATTAAAAAGCGGCAATTGAATTGGCTGAGTCATCTTGTGCAGATGGACCAAAGCGATTCAAAACGAAACGTTTTCAAAACGCCATTAGAAGGATAAGACATTTGAGACATTGTCAAAACTCTGTGTGATGAATTTTAAAAGGAGTGAGTAGTAGAAGGGAGTAGTTTTTAGTACAGCTCTTTAATTGCATTGCACTACATCTCGAAATTTAAAGTAGTTACAGCAAAATTCAAACCGAGGTTAATATCATTGTACCAGTATAATTGGGAATCAGTGAATTTCTTCTCGTTTCGAAAGTCTTACTGACGGACGAAGCTTTCAAATTTGATAAAAATATTTACTTGTATTCCTAATAATTTAAAAATAGTTTTATTACAAGTGTAATAAGTTCGTACCCAGAAATTGTGGTCATAAACCAAAGGTCCTCTTTTAAATTTAAAAATGAGTTTTATTATTCGATATATCCGTTCATATTTCCTTGTTCAACACAATCACTTTAAAATAAACATGAACAGTGTTGGAATATGTAAAAACACAACAAAATTAATTATTTGTCCAATACTTAAAATACTCTTTATGGAAACGTTTCTCATAAAATCTTCAACAAGTGTTAAAATACTCAGTAGCAAAATACCTTCTTCAAAGCTATTTTTGTGCTTCCTTGTGAATAAGGTCTACAGTCTTCAAAATTTCACAACAGGATATCTCGAAAACTAGACATATGTTTTGAGATTTTTTTTTCATTTATTTATATTCATCATATTTTATACATACTAAAATAAACAATAGTTCTTATGTTATTTAACTTATACAACACCCTATATTGGGGACTCTAGTACAATCTTATTTTATTATACTTAAATATTATTTTTTTTTTTATTATAATTAGTAGTTCATGCGAGGAATTATGATAAATGTAATGTAATGAAAAGTTAAAGAGGAGAAAAAAAACATTACGTTTATATCTGAGTGGGGGTAAAAGAGAGTCAAGTTGTAAAAGGGAAAATTCATGAAAAATGCGTATTTATATTAAGTGATCCATCTGGAGATAATGTCAGTATCTTTTTTAGGTATGCAGGTGTTAAATCGTATGCCTGTTTCACTAACTGCGTTGATATTTATTGCTTTTGTTGTAGTCCTCCGATAATGAAGGTAGAAAATTGAAACACCATCATCGTTTTGTATAGCCTTTCCACTATCTAGATATAAGAAACTTTCTGGTGGTACAAATCCTTTTTGAATTGTGTTCTCTATATAGGCCGTATTGGTATAATAGGGCGCACTAATTAGATTATTTTCCTTATACCGAGTACAGGGTTGCCCATATTCGACGGACCCATCTGGCAACGCCA
>JAHXMU010025926.1:404586-416985 GCA_019455685.1 Philornis downsi | reverse complement strand
AGAGAGAGAGAGAGAGAGAGAGAGAGAGAGAGAGAGAGAGAGAGAGACAGCTTAGACAGAGGTCAACTTAGCGACAAAATGAATTTTGGCAATCTCTCTAGGCGAACTTTTTAGATGATCAATTATTTGGTACTTTTTTGACAAAAAGTATAACTTGAGTTTCAGTAGCAGATGTTAGCTACTGACCTAAGACATATTGATATTAGCATGTCATTTAGGTACTCAAACTAGTCGCTTTTTGGCCACCGTGGGGGTGATGTTCGATGGTATTGCCACAGAATACTTGTCTGAACTCCGAAATGGTAAGTTGCTGAGAAATTCTGCACAATGCTCTGGTTATTCCCTAGTGCGTAACAGTTAGAAAGTGCAAATTATTAGAATTCCAGCGTCCCCATTTGTAAGTCCCTTTAGTGCTTGATAATTCTTGCCCTGGTGCTTCTTGCATTGCTTTCTTTCTCTTTTTCTCTCAGATAGTTGAGAGGTCAGGCGGCCTGACACAGATTCTTTGTTGTTTGTAACAAATGCGTGAACTGAGGCATAACAATGGTCCCCTTATTTGAATACAACCGTATTCCCATTAAATTATTAACAAGTGTCACCCCAACAACAACGCCAACGAACAAAGGCATACAAATGAATGAACAATAACCGTTATAACTGAGAGAATTGTTGCATGTGAATGACGGAATGAATGGATCATTCATTCATTACGTCGTAGCATAACTTTCACTAACATTGACATCATTAGCCAAAGAGCGCCCAACAGAGCAGAACGGTGAATGCAACTGTGTCTGGGCCACTGTGACTTCAGTGCTTGCCCGGGGAAATGGAAATCACGATTATAAAATCCAGTCAATGGCAACCGAGCTATTGATTCAAAACTGATAGGGAATCAGTCAACCGTAGCTGTGCAACTGAAATAGCGCCAAGAAATCAATGTTGAAAAATATAATGGAATATGATGGAATATGAGTGAATAGAGTGAATTCAATCCCCATTCCCTGCGTGAATCTACGTATTCACACAAAAGAATGCAAATTAATAGCAATGATTTAATTGTTTATTAAACCTGCATACAATTACAATGACAAGAGATACAGCTGGACAGTTGGTGATGCCAATAAACATGACGTTTGTTCAGACTTCAGGAAAATGTTATTTGAAATGTAAAAATATAAATGACATCATGGTTTTTTTTACTAAAGAAATTCATGGATGAACCATAATGAAGTTCACACTTTTTTGTCTGCGTTCCTACCATCTCTTGCCTATTGTTTTTCAATTGTTATTACCTATCTGCTAAGTCGTCGTCATCATCATCATCATGATCATCATCATCATCGTCATCACCTAACAGTTGATTCCACAGTTTATGAAGCCTTTAAAGTTGTGGTTTTTATCATTACGCATTCATTAATGATGTCATTAAAATTTTGAAATATTAAACAGAATCTAAATCATGTCATAACAATGAAAAATGCCAAAGATATCGTATGCGCGTGAGTGCTAAACGTGGCTTAAGTTCACGCACGCTCACGAACGCGAAAAAATGTTATTACATATGCTTACACTGAAAAAAAAACTAAAATTGAAATTCTCACGATTAGGCTCGTACAATCATAATTTTTTTTGTTTATCCTTCGTGATTACTTACGCGCTTAGTGGAACGTCACAAGCGGTATGGAATATAGCTCAAAAGTACAGGCTTTAGTGATTTCAAAACTGCCGGTCTGGCAAGGCTGTCAGCTTTTGAGTACATGTCATCTGAAGTGTTATTTATTTAGTGAAAATTTTGCCATTTACGAATATAGATAATTTCACCATCAAAGAACGCGTAAAAATAGTTAAAACTTACTACAAAAGTGGTGATTCAAACGAGGTCCCTTTTCATGCATTACGGGTAGATTAGGGTCGTCATAATCGATCTACTGTGCAAGGAATTGGCAAGATTGTAAAGAAATTTATAGAGACTGGAAGCGTTACAGATGTACATAGTTAGGCCTGTGCATCATCGCCATGTACGCACAGCCGAAAATATCGCTTCTGTTAGTTAAAGTGTGGCGGATAACCCGAATTTCAATTCAGACCGCTATGGCCATATGATAACCGACTTTTTTTTAACTGCAGTTGAAGATCATGAACTGGACGATATGTGGTTCCAACAAGACGCTGCCACGAGCCACACAACACGATCGATTTTGGCTTTATTGCGTGAGAAGTTTTCAGTAAGCGTAAGTTTACGTTTTGGCGACTTTAATTAACCACCAAAATCATGCGATTTGACGCCGTTCAACTGTTTTTGTGGGGCTACGTCAAAGACCGTGTTTACGCGGATAATCTACAAACGTTGAAGCATTTTGAAACCAACTTTCGCCAAGTTATTGCCGGGATACCACCCAAAATATGCGAAAAGGCGGTCGAGAACTACCTCAAAAGGAACCACTGCTGCAACCAAGACCGAGACGGCCATTTAAATGATAGTGTATTTCGTTCGTAAAGGCAGGGCCCAAGCATTATAATAAAACAAAAGGTGCATCGAAATCATAGTTTTATATGTGTTTTATTTAAATTTACTTTGGAAACCGAAAAGTGGATAATCCGGTATATGAAAGTCAGTAAAATTTCTTTACTAATTTTTAGTCATTAACTAACACTGATTACAGTTTTCCTCTAATATATAGATAAATATTCTGAATTTTAAGTATGTCTTATCCTATGTGGCAATATCGTTGGCTAGAGCTGATTATCTTTTTTAAAACCCCAAAAACTTAGAAAGTAATCTGTCATCTTTGGTGGAGTTTAAGGTATTTTTATAGATCTCGCATAGTTCATAAAGTGAATAACATTACATTAAACATCTAGATTTCCTTTTTTTTTTTTTTTGAAATTTATAACAAAATGCAAATTTGCTTAAGCTTACCTCATCTCCAGTTTTAGTAAGCGTATCATTCAATGCTATCACCCATGACATTAGCAATTCGTTAACAATAACCAAATCACTGTAAAGCCAACGGAACACTTGACTGGTCCAAGTGACAGAACTCTAAATTTCACGAAGAATGAAAAAAAGAACAAAAGAAACACAAATTAATATCACTAAACCGAATCATCAATAAATTATGCACAAAATCTACAAAATAAATTTTGAATCACATCCGTATGAAAACAACGAAATGACCATTCTCAACTTACCGTTTCTGGGCCAACGACATTTGATGGTGGTGGCACATAGCGTTTCTTGCGATTTTCCGGTCCAGTCGAACTCTGACGCACCACACGTCGACGCACCCCGCCAGCACTACCGCCCATGGCCCCACCGATGCTAGCGCCACCAACCGGTGTTCGGCCACGTCCTCCACCCACGCCCGACGGTTTTGCCAGCAAATCTTTGACCTCACTTTTGCTAGCCAAAATGTCGCGAGGTTCCGATAAACGTTTTTCAGTTTTGATCGCGCCACCGGCACCGGGAGCTACGCTGCCCTGGCGACTGTTGCTGGCACTGGCCGGCTTTTCCTTCACCATATATTTTTGGTATAAAAATTTACACAGCCATACTAAGAAGAGGGCCAATACGGCCCATATAAATATGAACATAGCTAATGAATCCATTGTTATATCACCGAGACCTTCAAATGTACAAATGTAATCATCGATTTGATCGGCTAAATCCATAATAAGATTGCGATTAAGATGTGTGGTGCATCATATCTGAAAAAGGCAGAGAGGGGGGAGAGAGAGAGAGAGAGAAATGATATACGATTTAATAAGACGTAATATGATAAATAGCAATATGTACTATTACTCTTTTATATAACTTTATAAATGTAATGCAAAATATCATTCCATATGTTCAATTGAAATGATTTCAATTTAACTGTGAATTGTATTTAATTGATGGCTTTTCCATCACATTCATAAACATCTATAGCAAGACATTGTGACAGCCTAAGTCCATTTAAGCTGGACTACATGTTACTGGGGTATAAGAACATAGGAGATCATTTCCACATCCGCTGGCGTTCCTAAAACTTAGAAGTAGGTGATTTTTACGAACTTCAAAATTGTAAACTCAGTTAAATATTTGAAAAGGATAAGCCATCTGAACGGAATGATATGACATTAACCATTATTTTCAAATTTATTATGTCATTAAAATTTCATAATTCTGGTTTCAACGGTTTTCTACCATAATTCAATAGTTGTGTATATGCTGACTAGATGTTAGACTACTTAATTAATTACTTAGGTGACGGCTAGAATGGACATACGAGTACTTATTTTTTATACGCCACAAGTACAAAAATAATTCAAGCGCTGCAGCCTTCTTCACTTGTCACACCAAGTTTGGATAGTATATCAAAAGCCTGGTCCTTCGAGCGGAGTTTTGGTCGTCCTCTCTTGCGCCATCCATCGATTTCGTTATCGAAAACTGTTCGTGCTAGAGGATTTGAGTCCACCCGCATGACATGACCCAACCAATGCAAGACTACTGCACTGACAAAATACTGATCTCCTCGCGAAGATGACCCTTGTTTGTCATTAAGAGATGTCAGGCAGTAATCCCCAGCGCAGTAATTCGAATTATTTGTAGACCTCGTCAATGAGCGTCGTCAATGAATGAAGCCCAAACTGGCGTTGCATAAGTGAAAGCTGAGTGATATCGTAAATCGCATAACTCGATTACTATGATGTATGTAGCTTGTTTGAAGAATGTACGGAGGTAGCTGGAAATCTTGCGGTTAAGATACTGTTAACGTCGACTGAGATGTTTAATTCTGTTTTCAGTTCTTTGCTCCAAAAAGTGAGGTTGCAAATGTTGTTATCGATGGGAATAACCTTAGATTAGTTTCCGTAGATATCCTGAAATACTATTATCGCTTATATCCATACCTGCTGAGATTGGTTAACAGTTAATTTCGACTGAGTCGTTTAATTCTGTTCTCAATTCTTTGCTCCAAAAAGTAGGCTTGCAAATGCTGTTATTGATGGGAATAACCTTAGATAAGTTTCTGCAGATAACCTGAAATACTACTACCGTTTAAATCCATACCTGCTGAGATTGCGATACAATCCATAGCATACGACAGCATCGAGATATGTTGTGAATTTGAAGACAAGATTGAAGAGGACAGCCGAGTATTCCCCCTCGTGCAATCATTGTCATACTGCCATCTGAATTTCTCAACTGTGAACTAGGCAAACTTTTGTCTGCGATAATTGTATAACCAAAAAAGCAATCATATGGGGATAGTAAAGTAATAGTTAGAAGCCGCCACTGTCGTGCATATGGTCCTATTGTTATGTTAGCAGCGGTCACCTCGATATGTCTGTTCGTCAAGTAATCGAGTAACCGACAAGTCAAGCAAGAACTTCTTCAACTGACATTTGGAATCGTCTCACTGAAAGTGAGAAGCTCTTTCACATCCCATCCATTGGATGCCGAGGATTTTGTTTTTTTTGGTTTTTGTGGGGAAATGTCTCCAAGATATACTGAAGTAAAATCCAGGGGCCGACTGGACACTGCTTAAGTGCTACAACAATCATATGTTCACATGGTCTACGCTGACTGAGCTTATTTGCGATATGGGTTGGATGGCTGGATGGTTATTGGGTCGAAGTCCACTATAGTGCTAACCTCTACCTTTAAATGGAGTTAGGAGTGCGAAAAATGCTCTTTAGGGGAGGATAAAAATGAAAAAAAAAAACAAATACGCTTGCGTTTCAAGAATGGTATTTGGGAAAGAAGCAAATGTTAATTGTCTAACTATGGCTTACAATTGGAAACTCGGGTGATATGAATTTCCCACATTAGTCTGGTTGTCAGATTGTTGTATGAGAATAACCCTCACTGTTCCCCAAAGCCAGTTGGTATTTGTAACGTATTCCACGCATTGGCTGGGTATCCCAATCCCCCGCCATAACGACGTTAATTTAAAATTCGGTATATCTCTGATAACATTCACGCTTTTTGTTAGTCAGCTGAGCCGCGAGATCACAACACATGGGATTCGTCCGCTTCTAAGAGAATTGCTCAGAATATTCTCTCATCTCCAGCCACCCATTATTATTTGGGCGGCGAATACCGCAAGTAATTGAAACCCCTTATTAATGGTTCTCAAACTGCGACGTTCGGAATCGTCGTTAAGCCATAGATCCCATTGAGTGAGTCTAAAAATAGAATGTGTGAAACCTCACTGAATGTGAGAAGCTCTCTCAGGTCTCATTTATGGGATGAAGAGAATTTGTTTTTATTCTTTCCCCTTTACTGTCACAAATTGCTTTCGGTTGGAGAGATAGAGAATACTGTACGTGGCTCGTAAAGACATTCCTTGTAGACTTTTTTGAAGTTGACGAAGGCGTGACAACCCCTCACCACTGTCCTTTGGTTTGTCAGTAGTGATCATGGCGGGAATATGATCTATGATAAGTTTGAGGAGATCATTATTCTGGTTCGGAAGTCCTTATAAATTACGGCGAATTCTAGTCGTTTATCTGTTCAGTAATAGGGATATCACCCCATAATGAATTCTAACTTTCATGATGGCCACTGAAATAAATAAGTAGTAGCCTATTATCACCCTTCAAGAGAAACCGACTATTGGGGGATAATTTATCCTAATGCTGTAAACGGTTTGACATATGTAGATATTGACGATTTGAGAGTTCCGAGGGGAACTTATATGGAATATTTGTATACTCACATATATATACATATGGATCGTGTTACGGTTCTATGATAAATTAAAGTCTCCCACCGAATAATAAGGAAAGCCTGTAGTCGGCAATAAAGATGATGGTATTTCAGTCGATGGTCTTTGAGCATATAGTCCACAGATGGGGATACTTCGTTTCTTAGTCTATTGCAATTTAAATGGACAATGTAGAATAATATCAGATCTCTAGCCCTGTGGATAGGCCACTCTGGTGCCGCATTGGTGAGCAAGTATTGTTCCCGCGCAACAGTTAAGATCTCTGTAAATGTGTAAATCCTTGCACCGCCTTGTCAGGAGGATCGTAAGATCGTCGCATTGCGCTGATCTTACGTTCCTCCTGAAAACCCGCCCACAAATAGAGGAAATCCATTGAAATGTTATCGAAGGGAAGAAGGAAATTCAAGTTAGGGGTTTGGGGCAAATCCGATAAACTGAGAAGAGATAAGGTCTAACATCCTATTTTATGGATTCTTTAAAGCCACAAAGATATAAACGTTTAAAATTGTTTCAAATTAACATGTTTGGAATAAAATTTTGTAGGCTTTTCTTCATTACATCTTTGTGAAAAACGGGAATCTATAATCGGTAATTTATATATACTGCCAAATTCATTTCATTTGCCACATAACCCAGAGTATTAACAACCTGGAAAAAGCTTCTTAATCTGAATTGATCCTCCTTTTAAAGCAGAAACTCTTCTGTTTACTTCGCGGAAAGTAAATACCTAGAAATGCGTATAAACTCATTGAATATAACAAGTGCTTTCGTGTCTCATCCAAGGGATGTAAAACGAATATGTTTTTGGTTTCTAAATAAGGTGTGACCAAGCCACTTCAGAGCCATCACCATCATAAAAATGTTTTTGGGCGGTTTAGTTACTTCAGCTAATTACTTTCTAATGTACATCCTACAAGCCGGCTAATTGACGAGAAAGCTAAAAAAAGTTTTTGGCGAAATGACGTTAATTAATTTCCTTAGAGGTTCCATATGTTCGATTTGGATGGGAATTTGCAGTCAAAAATTGCAGAAAGGCGGATTTCTGCATATCTGAAAGCAATACTTTCCAGACCAGAAGTGCTTAAAGTTCCACTTATGGTCTGGAGAGTATTGTTTTGAGATATGCAGAAATCCGCCTTTCTGCAATTTTTGACTGCAAATACCGATCCAAATTGAACCTATGGACATGGCTAAGTATGCTAAGTATGCATAAGTATAGATGGTGCTAGGAGTTTGAAACAAATTATTTTGGCGGAAAGTGGCAAGCTTATAAAACATGTTTTGAGTTTCAAGGCGCTACGTTGCTTAGTATTTTTATTTGACCCATCAAAAGTAAACGATCTCAGTGAACTTGCAAACATGGAAAAAATCGGTCACCGATTCAATTCAATTCAATATTTTCATTTAAAAGGCCGTAGTCCAACCAATATTAAAACCAATCTAGATTCTACTCTGAGGAAGTCTGCTCATATGTTTATGACTGTAAAATATGGGATAGCAGAGCTTAAACGAGGCCGTGCGAGCTACCAAGACGAACACCGTAGTGGTCGATCAATTGAGATGTCCACGCCAGACACGGTTAAGAAAATCCACAAAAAGGTATTGGATGGTTGTCGGCTGAAGTTGCGTGAGCTAGCTGAAATGATAAACATTTCAAAAAGTGCTATACATCGCCCTTTGACCGAAGATTTGAAGATGAGAAAGCCGCACGCAAGATGGGTGCCGCGCTTGCTTTCAATAGAGCAGAAACTGCACTGTAAAAATGTTTCAGTAGATTGTTTGACGATGTTTCAACGCAATAAAGCCGAATTTTTGCATCGATTTATAACCATTGAGACATGGGTCCATCACTTCACATCAGACAGAAAGGAACAGTGAAAGCAGTGGGCTGGGGTAAAAGAATCGTGTCCTAAGAAGGCAAAGACGGTTCCATCTGCAGGCAAGGTCATGGCGTCTATTGTTTGGGATGCGCATGGGATTATTTTTATTGATTATCTTCAGCAAGAAAAAAAGGCATAAAACGGCGAATATTATGCTAATTTATGGCAGTGTTTTGACGAAAAGAAAAGTGTTGTTTTATCTAGACAATGCTCCAGTTCGCACATCCATTATTTTCTATTTTCAAACTTGAAAAATAGCTCGGTGGCAAAAGATTTGCTAACAATGAAGAGCTGGAGTCTACAGTTTTTATTATTACATAAACAGGGTATGAAATATCGCTGGAAAAGTGTATCGATCTATATGGAGATTATGTTGAAAAATAAAGAAACGTTTTTCCAACTCTTTTGTGTCTTCTTTGTTAGGTCGGCTAGTTTTGGGTTTTTGAAAGTGTATTGAATACACTACTTTAATTTGTTTATTGTTCTCGAAGCGTGGTTTTTCAATAAGTCTTGATAATAATCCTATACGAGGTGTGATAAAAAAAGGTTATTTTTAAATTTCGTGAGTTACGTATGTTCGATTTTTGCATTTTTTTATGTTGGTACACTTGGCTGTTATATAGGTTGACAATATCAGCCATTTTGGATTGTTAGTTTGTTTTTGACAGATAAAAAGGTTAGCCGTGCTTTGGTGTGTCCTTCGATTTTTTTACTATTCGAAAAAATGATCGATCAAAGAAACTGTATTAGGTTTTGTGTAAAATATTAGATTAAATGTGCAAGAACATTTGAAATGTTGACTGTGAGCAAAACACAAGTTCAATTGTGATATAACCGGTTTAAGGAAGGCCGACAAGATATCAATGACGATGCTTGTCCTGGACCGAAAAAAGCACGTCAATTTCGGTCAAATGTGAAGGTTTTGCTCACTGTTTTCTTCGATTGCAATAGCGTGGTGCAACATGACTTCTTGCCACAAGGTCCTACGATCAATGAGGAATACTACACTGAAGCTATGCGCCGTTTGCGCGAAGCAATTCGTCAGAAACGCACAGAATTGTGGAAAAACCAATCATGGATTTTGCACCATAATAACGCACCAGCTCACACATCGATGCTTGTGCGTAAGTTTTTGGCCAAAAACAAAACCGCAATCATGCCTCAACCAACGTATTCACCGGACTTGGCCCCCGCTGACTTTTTTCTCTTCCCAAAACTGAAAACACCGATGAAAGGAAAGCGTTTTGTTACGATTGAAGAAATACTCGTAAAAGAAAAATCGAAACAGGAGCGGTTGGCGATACCAAAAAGCGCATTTTAGAAGTATTTCGAGGATTAAAAGAAACGCTGGCAAAAGTGTATTATATCTGAGGCGGACTACTTTAGAGGAAATTAAATACGCATTGATGAATAAATAAACACTTTTTGGATAAAATTGAAAATAATGGTTAGTTTTTGATCACACCTCGTTTACGCATTTCTGACCACATTTTTGACCACATAAGCACTACAAATTGGATCGAATTATTATGCGACGTGGAGAACTTAAATTTTTTACAATCCAAAACATTCAAACAAAACTAAGACAAATTCATATGCAATAATATTTTGAAATTAACATTACACAGATGGTTGGAAATTTCGACAACAGATAGATAGTTAGACAACAATTTTCACGATATCCCTGCTTATTTCAAGAAAATTTCAAAACATGAACAGCAAATGCGAGAGAACATAGCCAAGGAATAGTTAGCAGCAATATTTCACTTTTCACTTTTTTTAGTTTTCATATTTATCTTTGCAATTGTTTAAACATAAGATTAGAGAGAAAAGACATCTGGGATCTTGTATACATTTTGAAATTTAAATGAAAACAACAATGGTTTATTTGGTGATTTTGAACAAAATGGAAATATATAAATCGAAAGAAAAACAACCGCACTGAAAGTGTATTCGATTTTGTTGCTCTTTCGTCTCCTTGTTTTTGTTTGAAATAACTATACAAAATGTTGGGAGAGCAAGAGCAAAAAGAAATTAGGTTATTTTTAGAAAAGATTTTCTTTAATACGAGTGAAAATGTCTATTTGCAGCCATATGAAATTGCCATAATTTTAGTATTTTCACTTGATTTTATTTTATAGAAATTCTTAAAAAATTTTCAACTCACTTTTTTGTTTTTAACTTTAATTAAACAAGAACTTAAATTTGTGAATAAATATAAAATAAATAAAAGTATATTGAAGCGAAATGTTTTTTTTTTTTTTAACTAAACCGAAAACCGAACACAAGAATAAGAAGAAGGAGGGAACAAAAAAACTGAAGCGCGTTTATCGGAAAATGAAAAATTTTGCTTTCAAAACCCAAAAGAAAACTAAATTATGCTGGGTGAAAATCGTCAGGGGTTTTAGTGGCTAAAAAGAGAAAATGACCAACTCGTCGCATATGTATTATGTGATGGGAGTGCAGGAAAAGAGTAAATCAAATGCGAAAAGAAATCACAGGCGATTAGACATTAAATAACCGGCGTTGCCGTTTAATAAAATGATAGAATACATTGACGATCAGGGAACTCCTTATAATTATGAAATGATTAAAAAAAATAATAATAATAAAACTAAAAATAAATCACCCTCTTGTGCGGAGAAACTTGAGAAATTTTTACTAGATATGTCGCTATAATTTATGTTAAATCCGGTTTGATTTCGAATCAAACACTCAAAACTTTACTGAAGTATCGAAATTTAACTTTCCTCGGTTATTTATGATACGTGAACTGATGTTATTTACATGTTTTTCAATTATATTGCTTTATAATGCTTGGTAAATTTAGAAAAAATCGACAGAAATCCACATTTTTTTCTGGTAGCTCTCATATAAATTACATAATTTAATTTAACTTTTAGGCATAAGTTCCTAGGTTCGTGTCACTCATTTAGGAAATGGACTGCATTGCCATGATTGCATGATTGCATTGCCAAATTGCAAAAACGTTGTGGTCCTTCCATAATTTCTAAGCGGTGAAATTCAGAAAGTTATAATTTTGCTTCTTTCATTGTACTGGCAGCATTCACGCTTTTGAACAAACGTAGTGGTGATTAAAAAAAATTAATTTATCGCCATTAAAGTGAGCCCCTTCCGAAACAATACACTTATTCCAACAATCATCGAAACATTTTTCAAACTCACTTTACGAAAAGAACGATTCCAGTTCTCTCTGCGAATTCTCTTTTACTTCCTCTATCGACTGAAAACCGGGTGTCTTGGATTTCAAAAGCTAAGAAAGTCAGCAGGAGCCATACCAGGTGTATATAGCGGTAGTTAAATAATATTTGTTGAATTTTTAGACACACATTAGTTGACAATGACAGCCTTGTGAGATGGTGCGTGGAAAATTTTTGAGTCTTCTATTCAGAAATCTGGCCTTTTACGACTGTTTTTGCCCTTTTAAATGTCACATAACACGTAGATAATAATCTATATTTACCGCCTGATCTTCTGGCAAAAGTTCCGAGTGCACAACATCGCGATAAACAAAGAAAACAGCCGACATAACCTTAGGAAGGATGTTTTTGGTTTCGGCTCCGGTTGGAAGGCATAATTACGAAACTTCTTGACTAAATTTATGAATGTGGGCTCGGAATTGATTCCTTTTAGCATCTTTTCCATGACTTTAAGCGATTGAGTTTTGAAAGAAAATTTAGGTCTTCCGGAACTAGTGGACGAGTTTCACACCCCAACAATTGTGTAAAATGATAGAAATTATTTCACGAGACACAGAAAGTTCAGCGGCCATCTCTATCAAATTTAAA
>JAHXMU010025926.1:383200-397823 GCA_019455685.1 Philornis downsi | reverse complement strand
TGCTGGGGAAGCTACACAAAGCCGGTGTCGTTGACTTCATAATGGACATGCATCAGTTCCTGAACTCAATTTGACTTTATCACTTCAAGCCGTATATTTAAAATCTATTTTTACTATACCCAGCGCTAAAAGAAGTGGTGGTACCAACAATTGTGACACTGTCTTTTTAAAATTACCTCAAAATTTCTCTCTGATGTTGTGGACCGCATTCTATTCCATCTGAATCGATATTATCTGCTCAGCTTTAGATTTAACAACTAGACCAGATTTTCATACTGCAGAAAATCTTAGAGTAGACACAGTAAATAAAAAAAAGGTATCGATACTAACCACTTTTTTGTCGACAATAAAACCGCCTTCGACAGAGTCCACGGCAGTTTTTACGTGGGTCTCGCTGCCAGGGCCTTACCCACTGTGTGCTAATCACACTGGGCATATTACAATGCGATTGTCAGCGCCCCCGTGGGACAGCCAAGTTGACTTGGACTATCTAGGAATAGAAGCTGATAATTTTAGAAGCAAGTTGGCGCAACTGTCAGCTCTTTCTTCCGGCCAGAAGAAACCAAATTGATTATGCTAGTATCGAACATAATCCCTATTGGCGAAAGTGAGGCCTATCTCACCATCTCTGCTACTCTATAGCACCCGGTTGTTAAGTGCAACTCCACATTCGAGCACAAAGACTCTATCAAAGATTTCGGTTTCAACCAACAACCCGCGTGTTGAAATGGAAGCAGTCCTGGTTCCTTTATGAAACATTGATTTTGGTGAGCCAACCTCTTCAACATTCTTTTATAAACGATTACAAGGAAAGCTGCAGTAAACAGGATCTTCAGCAAAATGTCAATGTTACTTGCGTCTTGTGTCCCTAGACAAACAATGCGAAGGAGCTGTTAGTGTTAAGAGAAGACAAAACCAAGTTATTTGTTTCGACGAATCTAATCCTAATTTTTGTTGATAATAAGTAACATACATAAATAACCGACCATGGAGCGACTATCGTTCGTCTGATCGCAGGTTCAACCCCGCATACAACCATTTATCATTATTTGAGTGGGGTTACGTTGAAATGTCTTACGAACACCTCGAACAGTCGAGTAGTCAACAAGTCCAGTAAATGCTTCTGAAACTATGACGTCCGGAATCATCGTTAAACTGTAGCTCCCGTTGAGTAAGTCTAAAAACGTAATGCATATAAGCTCACTGAATGTGAGAAGCTCTCCCATATCTCATCACGAGATGCAAGGTAATGTGTTTTAATACGTACCAAAGGCTTATATAATTTAATAATTTCCAGGGAAATTTTGCAATTTATTCTTGATTAACAAGAAGTTTGCGATTTGGCATCTGATGACCTTAAGAAGGAACGAATTAGTTTTTACATCAACACCATATGTGCAAAAATTGAATTCCTATTCCTATTCCTATTCTTATTCCTATTCCTATTCCTATTCTTAGTCCTATTCTTATTTCCATTCCTATTCCCGCCGATTTTATTAATTTATTAAGATATTTTGGAATAGTACAATCAATGTGCGATAGATGGTGTTTGAATCATTTCAATAAATGTGAGCTACGTATGAGGCACCAACAATTTCATAATATAACGTATACGCACCAAAGCAGTACGTATTCAATAGCGGGGCATGATTAATTTTTAATCAATTAATAAAAGTAACTGGAAATTGCAACTATTATATAATCACTAATCAGCATCACTTTCTAAGCTTTGCTTTGGGACTCTTTCTTCCACATGGCCGTTGACATTTTGTAATCTGTGTCATTACACTCATCCTATCTATTTTGCTGTTCATTTGAAAATATCGCATGATCACCTACCTCCCAACCGTTTGTGGAGCATTTAACAGAAGCACTCACAAAAACGCAAAGTTATCGTGCAACATGAAGATCTTCAAAGAAAATATTCGTAACAAAATATTTCAACAAATTTCAAAATACATACGTGTATGTCTAAGAGAGAGAGAGAGAGGGTGGAATGCGCACTGCGATGTTTCTTAATATCATTTTTTTTTTCTATTTTACATTGTTTTTTTTTTTGATGTAAACAAAACGCAACGAAATCTTAATCCGTCCTCTCGGCGGCTCACATCAGAAAATGTATGGATTTCAAATGTGCAACTGACTGACTGACTGACAGACATTTTCATTTTTCTACATTTCATCTTTGCATCCATCTTCATCATCGCCATTGCAATTATTTGATATTACTCGTATTATTAAATTGCCTGGTTGTGCAATGTTTTGTAAATAAGTTATTTAAATTAAGTCTTATCGTTGTTGTTGTTTTTTTCTCCTACTCGTATTTTTCCTATTACTATGACCAATAATGATTGAATGGCCATAATTATATTTACGCAGTATTGACGTTACTCAAATTACAAAAAAAAAAAAAACTACAGTACACCCTCGTTAAATACGTCTACAAAATTTTCATAGTAACTAGTTAAAATTGTTTTAAATGAGACTAGATATCTTTTAGTGCATTAGTTATACATTAAATGTTAACATTTTGTAATACATTGTTTATGTACAAATTAATGCGTGCCTACGTGTCTGTATGTTAGATACAGACTCCTATATCGCTCATACGATTTCGATGAAATTAAGATGGAGTATTGTGCCTATATCTGAAATAGCTCCAGCGTAGTAGAAATAATGTACGAGGGTTGTATATAATAAATATTTAATATTATAATGGCCTCATTAGAAATAGCTTATAATAAAATCATACGAATATAAATGGTATCAAATTCATATTTCCAGAATTCCAATTCATATGCAAATTCTAACTTAGCCAGCAAAAATACGTATGCATAATTGCAATTTGTCTAGGAGTGAAATATGAAAATGTTCTTCCTTTTTTTTTTGCTGAGTAGATTTCAATTCCAATTTATGCCATCTATGAATGTACAAACAATCCTTATTGAATAACTAAGCTCAGAGTAAACGTTACCAAAAATTTCACAAGATTGGTTTAAAAATAAATAATTAAGTTCCCGTAAACATCTCAAAAATGATTTATCTGTGGAGTAATAGCATTTGCCGAGAGGTATATCAAAATACTCAGCAAAGCGGGGAGTTCTAAACGGCAGAGCAATCAATAAGCCCACCTACCATTTTATAAAAAAGCAGAATACAATTTTTACCTCTCCTCGAGTTTGTTGTCGAAGATTTTTGGTGCGGAAGTATTTTGGTCCATCTTCACAATACGACTCAGCCAATTCAATTGTTGGTGTTCGATGAGCTTGCCATCGATGTTAGGCATCCAGGTCAAAAAGCTAATGATACAATTAACGATGATTGTGGTCCATATATTTTTCGGAATATTTCTTTAACAGAGACTCCTAGAAATAATTTCTCCGTTTATGGCATAACCTGCGCTGGTAGGACACTACCAGGTATAGTTTGATTTTTACTCGTCCGGTTTGTTGTTATGTCGCTCACTAAGCCCAGTTGTACCTGGTTGTATTGGCAGCAATATCTAGTTTTATTGACGACGAAACTAAAGTTAATAAGATCACTAATCCCTACAAAATTACAGCTGCCTTATCGAGTCGAAATAGATAATTTGGGTTTGTCCTCGTCTACCGCCAGTGCCATTTTTCCTGACTCCATCTCAATACCTAAGAAGGCTGCTAAAACATCTCTCAGTTTTCGACCAATGATATAATATAAATTATTCACTTGCTATGCCCATAGTAACTTTAGTTTTTAGGCAATACTCTTCTCCTAATCCCCAGGCTGATACCATTTGTTGTTTCATCCATAGTTGCGAGACTGTGGCAGATGTATCCATTTACCATTCTAAAATTATAGTCCCCAAAGATCTCGCAATATCTTAAACGATTAAACTCTTAGTTCTTGAAAGTAAATAGCTTGGTTGTATCCTTATTTACCGCCAGACTCATTTTGCAAACTCCTTCTCAATGATTGAGAAGGCTGAAGTAACATTTCGCAGGTTTCGGCCAATGATGCCTATTTCATTAGCATATGCATGTAAAATATGGGTTTTATTAAAGATGGTAACAATCGCATTTATTGCAGGCTTCTTTATTATCATAACCAATAACTTGAAGCGATAACACGATAGGCTCCTCATGAAGCTTCGTTTGATATAAAGTGATTCCTCATTTAATTGAAGATTTATAATCGGTCAGTGTCATCCTACAAAGATGAATAAATTTCGCAAGAATGCCAATTTTGCTATGGCCTCATATAATTATTGCTTAATCGAACTATCGATGACAGCTCTGTGGTCGATGCAAAGTTGATATGCGGCTATTTGTCTTTCTTTGGACTGCTTTAGGATTTGTGGGTCACTTTTGGTAAGGAGAACTGGCTCTGTGGGATGAACCAAACGTAATGTTACGGTGCCCAAATTGTATGTATGCGAATAGCAGATCAGTTGTGAATCTAGCAGGTCTAAAGAAGGATTGGCGTCAGTCTTTCAGATATTACACTCAAGAAAGTTTTACAAGCGACAGGCAAAAAACGGATATCGTGGTAGTTGGTTCAAATACATAGAACGTTTTTTTTTTTTTTTTTTAATAGGGAAAATAATACGATTAGATTCCAATTATCAGGTGTGCCTTCTTTAAAACAAAACACGTATAGGATGCAAGCTCATTATTAGCTCTTTACCACTGGCTTTAACTGCTACTGGCACTCACCTTTGGCCAGTAGCAATCCTAGCCTTGTTGTTCTTAAGTCTTGATACTGTCATCAATGATTCATTTGTGCAACCATCGGGAATTAAAAGTTTATAGAAGTGATTTATCCACAATTGCAGCACAAACTTCGTATCTTGGACCAGATTTCAATCGTTCAATCGTAGAATAATAAATTCAGAATGGTATACCAATATTTGCTTCTCCGAGGTCTTCATAATAGCAAGAAAAAGCAAGTGCCGAACAGGAATTACTACCCAATTTGATAAAGTTCACAGCTCGATAAAGCATAACAGATCATTTTTTTATTTCCCCACATCAAAAATATTGTGATGACAACGTATTTCTACTCTGAAGAAGATTTCAGTTTATTTTAAAATAATTGTTCTTGAGGTAACTCTGTCGGAGTAGGGAAAACCGCTTCGAATTTTGGTTTCAGCTCATATAAATTGTGTATTAGTTTGCAGGGAAAATAATTTGAAGAACTACAACAAGTCATTTACGACAATAAATATTTCTTTTGCGTTGAGCGAAGTCTTACTGTACTGTGTTTTTCCATCTTACTAAAACTTGTTGATTATCTGACTCTCGATATCAACGGTCACTTTTACAGTCTGTTAAGTCCAGCTGTGGAATTGGGGAATTTAAATATCAAATTTCGTGAAGTGTTTGAATGACAGTTGAATCGTAACACTACAATAACTTCCTGTATGGTATTCGGTGTATAAATCATTGATTGGGGAAACTTAAAGAAATGACAACCGGAGTGATATACACACTTAATAGCAAGAGTGTTCAGAGCAGAATGCGGTTAAATAAGGTTTCCTCAATTCCATAACACTTTTATAAACGCCATCTATAATCACTTTTTTTAGTCATGGCCAGAATGTATTTCAATTACGTGCAAAATTGCCCTATTTGGGATTGGGATAAACCTGGCAGTCCTCAAGTACAAAAAAAAATCAATCGCCAAAATGTTTTATTTTAGAAATATTCGTGGATCTTCTGGAGTCAAAATACAGGGTGACTTTTCTAAACAGGGAACAATAGTTCAGATATAACTATAAGAAATACATATGGTATTTATTATCAATTATATTAAATAATTGTGGTGAAAAATATTGAGTTTCTGGTTGTTAAAGAGAAAGAAACCTGAAATCTATACGTCAAGCCGCAGGATCGACTGTCCACAAATGTAATTCTTAGAATTTTTAAGAGCAAAGGCGGTAAGGCAGATATTCTTGGATGCACATATGAAAAAATGCAGTTTGCGTAACTAAATCTCAGCTAACAAAAAAAACAAATTCCCTTCCATCCCATGAATGATATATGAGAGAGATTCTCACATTCAGTGAGCTTACACCCATTCTATTTTTAAAATCACTCAACGGAA
Source organism: Philornis downsi (assembly GCA_019455685.1). NCBI lineage: Eukaryota > Metazoa > Arthropoda > Insecta > Diptera > Muscidae > Philornis > Philornis downsi. The sequence goes on along the minus strand of JAHXMU010025926.1, from coordinate 391,742 downwards.
GCTACAGTTTAACGACGATTCCGAACGTTACAGTTTGAGAAGCATTTACCAGACTTGTTCGTCAGACTGCTGCTCAAATATTGATAGGTGTCTGTATTCGGAATTGAAACCGGGATCCTGCGGTAGTCGTGTGTACTAACAATAGCGAAACGGTCGGTCAGATCTCAAGTAACAGATTTAAATATAAGAATTGCCCCGCGGCCAGTATATGTTTACAACTTGGTTGTCGCTTGATTGGAAAACAAGAAATCAAGCTTCTAATATAATACGAGTGTACGTGCATGTAATCCCTGGTGCTCATACAGATTTGGACGAATGCATGGATACAGTTATGGTACGCACGAAATTAAGTAAAGCGAAAATTGAATGTATCCAAGCACGGCAAATGGCATAAATCTCAAAATTGCATACCCAGAGAAAGTCACAGTCTATTTCAATAACATTTTCTCAATTACTATAACACAGTGCTTCTAACTTTTATGTTTCTAATGGACAGTGGCAAAATATTGAGCATTTGATGATAATTGCTGCAAAGTTGTATGTAGGTATGGAAGATCGCTCTCAAACCAACCCTGCGGTGATGAAAAGTGTAGCATTCTATTTGAGGAAAAAAATACACCACACACATGGCAACGCTGCAAACAAATGGTAATGCGCATTTTGGAGAAAAGTTTATAAACAAAACAAGAACACTCAGTGCAGAAATGTCAGTCTGGTGTAAAGCACTATGTTCTTAACAAAAACACACCGAGTTAAAGCATATTAATTAATAAAACAATCAAAATTATAACGTACTGAATTTGTCCGCTTAGGAAATATAAAGGAATTGTCGATTTTCACTAAACTGACGAATTTCTATGTGTAGTACTCTAAAAGGCATGGCAAATCGGAGTATTTTTATAAGTTTCAATAAGTTACAGTTACTTACTTCCAATAAGTTTAATCAATGCAGGAAGGTTTACCGTTAAAAATTGCCAAATATAATGAAATTTTTAACAAATTGTATTAAATCTGTCAGAGTTATTCAATAACATGCAATACGCTTTAAATGCGTTCAATTTATAAATCTATATACGAATTGGCATCAAAAGAAGCAGCTTTCAATAGCAAATATTTTTTTCGAATAAAAACATTTCGAGAGCCGATGTTTAAGCCACCGAGGATCATTACGACCTCTAGCCACCTCAATCGACAATTTTGTACACGGCTTCAAATTCTGCTGGGTAGATGGTGTTATCGTACTATGACCTTCCAATGTGTACCAAATAATTGTGGAGATTTTATGAAACAATGCAAGTTTTACTTTTCTTATTTCTTTTTTTTTTTTTTGTTCTTTTAATTAGGTCTTTTATTCGCCTCTGGCAGAGTTACCTTTCCTATACAAAATGCATGCAAATTTTGGAAACGGAATTTCGTTTGCATAAAATTTCTATAGCTGAAATTTTCAAGTGTCGAAATTGTCGGTAGTATCATAAACACTCGTATATCTTTTCATGGGAAACCTAAAATACATTTGAACTTTATGCTAAACTTCAAACGGAATAAGCAAAAGAAACATTTCATATATCAGATTAGCCCATTATTCTCTAATAAATTCAATGTTTGACAATTGATTAGAGAAGAAATTTTGATATTTGGTGAATTACAGAACAATCAATAGAAGAAGGTCTATCGTTGAAAATTGCCAAATATTTAATGTGATCATTTAAACATATTTTTGACAGATTGTGTTAAATCTGTCAGAGTTATCCAATAACGTCCGTTTCAAATGCGTTGAATTTATAAATCTGTATACGAATGGGCATCAAAAGAAGCAATTTTCAATGGCAAATATTGTTTTTTTTTTCTAATAAAAACATTTCAAGAGCCGATGTTTAAGCCAACGACGATCATTGGAACCTCCATCCGCCTCAACCGACAATTTTGTACACGGCTTCAAACCTTGATGGGCAAATGGTGTAATTGTACTGTGGCCTTGCAATGTGTAAGAAGTAATTGCATAGATTTTCTAAAACAATGCAAGTTTTACTTTTCTTATTTTTTTTTTTTTTTTTTTTTTTAATTTGGTCTTTTATTTGCCTCTAGCAGAGTTACCTTTCCTATACAAAATGCATGCAAATTCTGCAAATGGAATTCCGTTTGCATAAAATTTCCATTGCTGTATTGTTGATAACTGCTTAGAGCAGAAATTTTGGCATTTGGTGAATTACAGATCAATCAATGCATGAAAGTCTACCGTTGAAAATTGCCAAATATTTAATGTGAACATTAAACCAATTTTTTGACAGATTATGTTAAATCTGTCAGAGTTATTTTGTAAACAGCTTTAAACTCTGATCTGATCTCTTACTGACAGTCTAGTATACTAATTATTCTTTCCATTAAGAAAACTGTTGCATAAAACAAATAACCAAAAGTTTATTTACAGGAAATGCGTTGCAAATTGAAAGCATTTCATTTTGCATGATATAAACAATTATTTTCGTAATTGTTCATAGGCAAAAATAGACTTTGAAGTAGACATAATTATGATGCAATAAGTTGACCTGATTTGGCCTAAACCAACTAAAACTAATGGTTAGTGCACAGAAATCTTCCGGTCTGTTTTAGTTGTTTTTTTGTATGTCTCTTTTCCTGAATGTTTTATCGTTTCGTTTTAATTTTGTGTGAAATTTTCATATTCCCATTCACACGACAAAAAATCAAATAATGTACATACGAGTATGTTAATTTTAGCCACACGCCGAAACAACAAACGAAGGAAAAACAAAAAATTTCCCAAAAAATTTATTAAAGATGAAAATGGTGCAAAGAAAAACGAGGGAAAACTACAACGAACGGGAGGACTGATGCTGTAGCAGGGGAGCCCACTTTGACTGCATCGTCTGTTGTGGTGCCACCAGTTAGTATAAATATTTGAGATTTTCTTTTAGTTTTGGACTGGTTTTCGTGTTTCAACACATGCGGCCAATGAATCATGAGTTGTGGCCAAAACCACAAAGATAAAAAAAATGCGATTAAATCACACTGCAAAGATATTCAAATTCACTGTTTCAGAATAATATTCAAATGTTTTGCAGGAAATAATTTCGAAAGATATTCGAAATTGGAATGAAAATACTTACAAGGAATTGAGGTGATAAATGGCTGTAATGGCTACAGCAGTCTTAAAAGGTGGTTTTCACATTCGGTGTGAAAATAAATTAGAATTGCTATCAGATTTAGCGTATTTTCAAACAAATTTGATAATCAGTGCAGATTCGGTTTGAATGCTTACTTGTTTGCAAGTTTTTAAGAATTTTTCAGTTGAGAATTTGTAATTTCATTTCACTAATCCAAAATTGATCCAAAGAGCATGTATTTCATAGTAATTGGAATTGTTCTTTAACGTTTATCTAAACACAAATCCAGTTTAGTTTTTCTCATAATGCCAGACTGTCTGTATAGCTATTTTGGATACAGTACGGATCCTCATTAGCAGACTTATGCATCTTAAACTCTTAACTTAATGAGAATTAGTTCTTAATTGCACAGACTCGAAAATCATCACGAGCTTTCACTTATTTAATAATTTTTATCTGTTAAAGATAAGTGCTAATGAAGTTTATTTCTGGAATTTCGATTGTACTTCCGTTTAGGGTGAATGACTGGTCTTTCATTCGTACACCTCGATCGTTTTTTTATGCGGTTTAACTTTTTTTGCTACCATTTATTGAGAAAATTATGGCTTTCGATGAGGACAAAGGATAATAAAACACAGATAGTTCAAATTTCAATGCGATTTATTTGAATGGAATCGAAATCAGTAGAGAGCGATATGATGAACAATGTTATTTGGTTTGTTTTCGGGCGGAAAAACAAACAACGAAGACGGTTTCCCAACACGCGAATAGGCAACGTACAGCTGACCGTGCGAAAAACAAGGAAATTCGAGATTAATCCCACAGACTTCCAACGATTGGCCTTGTGATTTATTAATTGTCATCGCAAAAGCCAATCGAATGGGGAACTGAATCTGCTTGAATTGAAATGGAAGATCAGTTGGAATTCTCGAAATTCGTGGGATAAGGATTTCCTCTCATTTGAATTTGCCCTTGATGATCGTTGCTTGAATCACACTGAGGTGGTGATTGTGCAGCGCGAACTTGTTCAATATGGGCACGTCTCCATTCAGTTTGTTCTGCGCGTTCCTCTTGCATTTGATTATCATGGACATTCTGACTAATTATTGCACGAGGTGTACGACGTCCAAAGTTTGATTGTCTAATAGGTGGCATTAGTCAGGCAAATAACTCTCCCTAAATGGAATAAAGTCGTTTTTGACTAATCCTATTAAAAAGAAAATTCTTTTCTAAACAAAAATTTACGAAATCAATGTAATGAAATCAATAAATGCCCCCAATCCAATAAGATAATCTCACTTTTTACACGCAAATTTATTTGCTGAAAAAGTGATCGAATTGATAAATATTGGACTGAATTTCATTTGGTCGTACTGCTTGTACCATTTATGGATATGATACGCGATATATGAGTATCCGAAATCAGTGTAATAATACGCAAAACTCGAATCAATTGCAGCAAGAAAAATAACACATTTGTTTAATAGAAAATCACAATGCGAAAAGTGCAGCTGTCAAATTGCGCTCAGTTTCAGCATTGTACGCAGCACAGCGCCATCTGTTATTTGTCTCGTTAACTTCTCCACTCAAAATTCACGCAAAACGTATTTTATCACAATAAATTTCATAATTTTCCGAAATTTTAAGTGCTTCACAACGAATTTTCCACCTTTACATTATCCAGAATCATTAAATCATGCGATGAAATGCAAAACTTCGTCGAAACAAATTGAAATTTATCAAGTTTTTCCGGAATTTCCGAAGAAGAGTTTTCTATTTTACCATCCGAACAGCCGTTCCGGAACAATTGCACATAAAATTCCATACGAAAAGTCAATTTTAAATTTTTCAAAATTTTCGACTTTCCCGGAGGGTTTTCCCAAAACTCAAAACCCTTCTCCAGGCAATTACGAACAACTGAAAAAAAATTTAAGCCAAATCGGCCCAGCCGTTCTCATTGGATGAATTACTATGCATTTTTCACACCATTTTTATATACGAATACATAGATTGAAACGTTAAATAATTTCTGTGAAACTAAATTCGCCTCATCATTTGATTATGGTTTCTGTATAACTTAAAAAATCTTTGATTCAGAACCAGTACAGAAATTTGGATCCTATGAACTTATATCATACGAGTATGTGGAGGTACACTTTCTGATTGGCAAAAAAACTGCCGTGAAACTACCAAAAGGACGACGTAAATCGTTAGTTTCTTCACAAAAATACTCAGAATTAAGCAAAATGAAAGAACAAATTTTTCATTTTCCGAAGCCACCAATCTAGAAATTATAGGGCGATCATTAGTTGTTACTAAATTTTCAATTTGCGTGTTTGGTATAGCAAAGCAGACTATTTTCATTCGGAAAAGTAAGCACTAAACACATGTTAAATTATAGTGAACTTGATAAAACTAAATGAAAAATGTGAATCCAGGTTTTAAATTAGGCGATTTTTGTGAGAGTTGCCAATTTTGTCAATTTTTTTCAAGCATTATAATCCAATACAGTTAACAATTCACCAAATAGATGAGATATGAGAAAGCTTGCCTTCTACAGGGTGGCGCAATAGAACGTGCATATTGCATCATCTTTTTTTGCGGGGTAGAAAAGGCGCGGGCGGGGCTCATGGAGTTTTAGTCGCTATGAATCACTTCGACGGGAAGCGTCGCGCATTTTATGAGAACTCTCGTTCATATGTAGGTATTGCTACTAGGCGACTATATTGTGCTGAATATGGACTACAGCGAATTAGTGAAGCTCCGAGTGCTAATTTAATTAAAATATGGGTAAAGCGTTTTGAAGAGATCGGTTCAACATTTAAACCACAAGCAAATGGTCGCCCAAGAACATCTAGGACCGAAGACAATGTTGAGAGAGTTATGGAGTCAGTACGAGGAAATCCACAAATGTCAACTCGCAAGAAATCGTCTGTCTTACAATTATCGCGACGAAGTTTGCAACGAATTTTAACATTGGATCTAAAACTGCATCCATATAAGAATTGAAAGAGTCTGACTTCATAGCAAGGCTCGCATTTGCTAATGAAATGCTTAATCGATTTTTCAATTTTGAAAATATCCTTTTCTCTGACGAGGCTCATTTCCTTATGAATGGGTTCGTAAACCGTCAAAATTGTCGTTACTGGAACAGTGAAAATCCCAAAATCAAACACCGGAAACCATTGCATAGTCCTAAAGTGACAGTATGGGCAGCAATCTCTGGCAGAAATATAATTGGTCGTTTTTCCTTCGAAAATGCGCGGGGCCAAAACGTCACGCTTAATACGGAACGTTATGTTGAGATGTTGTACGGATTTTTGGCTCCAGAAATTGAAAGTTCAAGAATAGTGAATTCCAGAACTTGGTTCCAACAAGATGGAGCTACCTGTCACACATCAAATGACTCCATGGCGGTGGTGAAGCAGACATTCCCTGGCAGACTGATTTCGAAAAGAGGTGATATCCCATGGCCCCCACGTAGTCCAGACTTGACACCTCTTGACTTTTTTTTTTTGTGGGGATACCTCAAACACTAAATCTACAGTAATAATCCAAGAAACATCGTTCAGCTCAAGGAGAATATCCGTGCTGAAATGGCAGCCATTACACCAGTATTACTGAAGAAAGTTTTCGTAGAGAGGGTCACCATTTAGATGATGTTATTTTTAAAAAATAAACTCCATTTATTACTCTACAATGCCTTAGATTTATTTTAACCATACCTTTTGTATTTATTTTTTAATCTATTTTTTAAATATGCACGTTATATTGCGCCACCCTGTATTTATAGACTTGCTCAAAGGGGCCTCACAGCCTCAAACGTCCCAGTTTCAGAAGCATTTACCAGACTTGTCGAATATCGTAGCATATTGAGTTGACCGGCGCTCAAATAATGATTACTGGCTGTAGGTGGCATTGAACCCGCGATAATGCACACAGTCGTCACGTCTGCCGATCACCACATCACGATCGGTCACAATTAACAATAATTTAACTCATTGCAGACTACGAACTGCTGATTACAGAGGAAAAATTAATGTGATTAAATCAATCAAATTGTTTGAGAGATACCAGAAGGGGCGTGACAATACCCTCCATTCATTTACATAAATCCTTAAATCTTCTTCCCCAAAATCGTAATGTTTTTTTTTTTTTGTTTTTTTTTGTAAATTCTGTATTTATTACAATCTATCCTTGGACATTCAGTAATATTCACATTGGCCTGCATACTACTTATATACTAAAATTTTATTTTTATTCGGGAAAACTTCCTTGAGTGTCCCTACTGCTATATTCGTCCTGAGTAGCCAGGTCCTGTGTGGTTCTCCTCCTTAGTCTGGTAAAATCGTAATGTGAGCAAAATTTTACTGAGGTCAATGCAACTATTTAAAAGAAATGAAGCTAAGACTATGTGGATTAAATCCGCCATTTGTTTAGGAAGCACCAGAAGGGGAGCGATCGATTTTTTACTATCCTTTGGGGAGCATTATAAATCGACACAGTGAGCAAAAATCTAGGCTACCGAAGGCTACTAATTAGAAATTATATAAAAAGGATTTACAATGTGTAATTTGTTCTTTACGAAATGGAACTTCTGCAGAAAAAGTTTATTAGAATGTTGCTGAAGACTTTCGGTGTTCAGACTTTGTCGAAGAGAAATATCTAAAAGTTTCATAAACGATTCTGCCTTTTAAAATTTGTCATACAAATCCGAAACTTATGGTTTGAAAACGTCCATTAACAATTAAAGGACTTGCTGATGATGTTGATATTTCGAAGAGTTAAGTCAACTTTATTTTGAAAGATATTTTGATATTTTGCGATTGAGGCACGCCAAATATAAAATTGTATGAAAAAAAACGCCAAATTTTTACCTATAAGACCGTCGCTTTAAAATCTTTAAAGACATACATTTTAACTACCAGCACGTTATGAAACTTATTATTATGGGAGACGAAACGAATCTATGTTTATGATTCAGAAGCAATCCTACCAATGGATTGGATGTAGGTCTAAAAGAGTAAGAATCACTCCAACAAGGATTATTATTCGAGTCTTATGCGCTGATGTGCATTGGCTCGTTGCGAATTTTTCTCCAAAACTTCAACTAATATTGCTTCCCGACTAAATATTCTCCTGATTTACCAACATACGACTTTTGACTATTTCCTAAACTCAAAGAACAGGTCAAAGAACACTATTTTGAGTTGATTAAACAGATTCATCGCTAGGTGAGTGTACATCGAAGATGATGAAATAGATTTTGACGAATAAGATTTTCGGATAAAATTGGGTCTACTTTACCAAAATCGTAATGTGAGTAAAATGTTTTTGAGCTCAGTGCAGCTATTTAAAAGATATGAACCTAAGACCATATACAGGGTTGCCCATATTCGACGGACCCATGTTTTTAAAAA
>JAHXMU010025926.1:352874-373200 GCA_019455685.1 Philornis downsi | reverse complement strand
AAGATTGCCAACCGCTAAATTTTTATTTTTTTCTTTGATTTTTTTTTAAAAACATGGGTCCGTCGAATATGGTATAATCAATTTATACTACAGGTTTAAATTTAAATTAAAGAAGGTTTAAATTCGTCATGTTTTCCACAAAGACAAAACCGCGAGCGAGATGACTTAAAATGTGGATGTTATTTTGGGTCGTGACTGTGTGGACTGTAACAGTCAATCACGTGTAATTTTGGTTTCGTCGATTCCATTCTGATGCTTTTAATGTCAAAGATGCAACATGCTCTGAAAGGCCAATTGTCGGCAATGTCGATATAATAATGAAAATCGTCAAGTCTGTCTGTCACCCAAATAATGTTTCGATTGTCCAGGAGCTAAACGTTGTACAAAAAATCACTTGGAACTGCAAGAATCAGGCTGGATATAAAAAGAAACTCAATGTAGGAGTGGTACACGATCTAACGCAAAAAAACACTCTTGTTCCGAATTTCCATTTGGGAATCGCTATTGCATAGCAACAAAATCGATCCACGACTGAAGCGAAAAAAAAATAGATCACTTACGACATTGTCAAGCGAAAAGGCTCGTGGTGACATCACGGTGAGCTACCCCAATTGTTGATTGGAACCAGTATTACTCTGTGTTGGTTGAATTGGCAGAGACTCATCCACTATAAGTTGCTCCCCAGAGGCTAAACTCCTAATTCGCAGCTGTGCTGTCAACAATTGAATTGTCTGAAGGAAGCACAGTAATATAAGGCAATCCAATGGACATAATTTTAGACTACTGCAGCGTCTCAATGAGCAACTATAGATGAGTAGATGAAAAATGGGGCAACTCAATCCATCTGAATCTATCTAATCTGACTACTGCAGCGCCTCAATGAGAAATTATAGATGAATAGATGAAAAATGGGCAAATCAATCCATCTGAATCCAACGCTTCATGTGAGCTAATTTTACTTAATTTAGTGCATTTGAAAGGAATGTAAGAACATATTTTTTACATCGGCCATTAGTAAAGGACGTTCCAGAGACGAAGTGACTTTTTCTAATCTGTAAGATTTAGGCTAAATGGAATCCCCTCAAAATCGATCAATTTGTGCGGGAGTTAACAGAAAGAGAAAGTCTAATACATCCCTTTCTAAATCAACGGTTACAACTTAACAAAATATCATAAATCTTCTTCTTCTATCTATCTATATCTTCTCTGTATCTATATATATAAAAATCAATTGTTGTGCGTTAGTCTCGCTAAAGTTCGAGAACGGTTGGACCGATTTGGCTCATTTTGGTCTTAAATTATTGGTAGAGTATTCCGGTAGGTTTAAAAGGTCTTATTTGAAGTGATAGATGGCGTTGGAGATGAGATTTTTGCAATTAATTTTTTTACCACATTAACATTTTGAAGGCAAAACAACTTTTGCCGGGTCAGCTAGTATTTCATAAATATTTACGACAGTTACCGCGTCAAAGAGCCGGACGGATCTAATTCATTGTGCTCAAAAAGGTACGACACATGTTTGCTAAAAAGGAGCAATAAGAATTTATAGATGCATTTTTATGGGATGTTCAAAATGGGTCAGGACAACAACAGGCCACACGGATCGATAGTGACTTGCCAGAAACTTCGGGAGCTTATTTAAAAGATTGCTAGACATCCATCTCATAGTCGGAATCTGGGCTCAAGCGATTGCCACTTGTTCATGTCTGTGATTTTGCTAGTGAAAAATTCGCTTCAAGAAAAACTTGTGAAAATCGTCAGTCTCAGTTTTTTTTGCCAATATGGCTAAGGGTTTTTATGAAAAAAGCAAATTTGTAAAACAGCTTCGGTTGCGGTTGGAGCATAAAATCTATGCATTTTATGGGAATAACTACCGAAGAGTATAAGCCGTAGTTAGTATGTAGTTTTGTGTTGAATAAGAAATTTAATGAAACTTTTCATTCAACCCACGTATCATTTCGAAATGTTCCATTAGTTGAATGGGTCAGTCCAATCCAGTCCTCTTGAATTCGTCCGCTGTCCCCGGAAACTTTTCACTCAATCTACGTATCATTTCGAAATATTCCATTAGTTGAATGGGTCAGCCCAATCCAGTCCTCCTCAATTTGTCCGCTATTCCCGAAAACTTTTCACTCAATCTACGTATCATTTCGAAATATTCCATGAGTTGAATGGGTCAGTCCAATCCAGTCTGCTTTATAAATAGTTCTAATTCTTGCGGCCTGAAGCACAAAACAGAAAAAACAACAACATGCAAAATAATTATAAATTTGCGGTCTTGATGTCCGCACACACACACACACACACACACACGCACGGACATATGTGATATTTCTTAACACTCGTCGAAATAAAATTTACATAAGAAATAATTCCACAGTTGCAACACCGCATCGCAGTTACTGGTCGAGTTCGAGTGTGTGTTTCACTGCACCGGTTGCAAATTGTGGTAATTGCGACCACCGTCAGTCGGACACCGCAGTGGAGTGAATGTGCGGAGTGCGTTCGAGTGTCTAAACTGGGCTGACAGTTTGTGCAAATACGACGAGTATGGCAGGCTGATCGTACGTACGTATCTGTACTTTCATTGGAAGGCAAATTGTGAAAGAACACCAGAACTAGTGAATTGTAATGAAATAGTGTCACTTTCGACACATTATGTCGACCGTTATGGTTACTTACACACACGCTCACAGAAGTTACGGTTAAAGAAAACCATCAACAATTTGTTGGTTTAATTTCAGCCCCAATGTAGAAATTTTTAGTGGCCATTTAGACTTCTTAGACGTTGTTGCTCCGAAAGTGCCATTCCATAAGAGGTGAATGAAAGAGTGAACAGAACGTGTGAATAGATAGGTAGTCAGGGAGGCCAATGGAAATGGTAGGTAATGAATATTTTGCATATTCTCAGGCTAAATTCATTCATGAATACCCCTCGACCGTTTGTTTTATGCAGAAATTTCAGCACGAAGGTAAATGAACTTGCGGTATGAAGACTATTTTCGCATAGCGTAGCATTCTTTCCGAAAACGAATTGAGAAATGGGTTGCAGGTACTACATGTTTTTCTAATGGCAATGGCTTTTGCCAAAAGAGGCAAAAGAAATTAGTTCACTTGGTGTGTGATTCGAATATACGGGGAAGGGATGATAAGTAAATAAGAATAGCATATAGTAATACTATTGTAAATGCAAAGCTCGCAGGGAATATCTCTATATCCGTTGGTTACAGCCAGCGCATTTGTGTTCTACAGATGCCTCTGATTCTGGCTGAAACTCCTCAATTTTATTAGCCTGAATTTTATTGCGCCGATGTACAAATGTGGCAACACCAGCAGTTAAAATTGATATTATGCTAACCTTTCGAGGTAAAACTTCATATAAAAAAATCATGAAATTTGTAGGCAAATTTTTCCCCCAGACAATATGTATTATGTTTTTTAGTGGAGTACATTTTCTGTAAGTGGCAACGCCAATCATTTCTTTGTGGCTTCCGAAATAACTTACATTTTTGCATCATAAAAAGTTGAATAAAATACTTATAAAGTTATAAAATGAAATAAAACAATAAAAATTACAACATTTTATAATTTTGCAAATACAGGGTGTCCGTCGGAAAGGTATACTACTTTGTTTTGCCGCCATTTTGGTAAACATTAGTCTTGACAATTCATATTTGGCAGCCGTGAAGTAGAGACGTGGCAAATTTATTATGGGAAAATATTCGATAAACCAACGTGTTTTAATCGTTAAAACATTTTATCAAAATTAATCATCATTACTGTCAACAAGACGCACTATTTATCGTGTAGTGAATGATTTCAAAGAAAGAGGGTCTGTAGCTGATAGGGCCAAGCATGGACCACAACATACTGCAAGATCGGCTGAAAACATTACTGCTGCTCAAGAAAGTGTTCAAAACAATCCATCAACCCCAATTCGACGCTGTACTCAGGAGCTTGGTCTTCAAAGAACAACTTTGACCACAATTTTTGGATTTTCACGAAAAAATCGTAATGAGTGATGAGGCACATTTTCATCTGAATGGATATGTGAATAAACAGAACAGTCGGTTCTGGACAAAGGAAAACCGCCAAATTATTGATCAGTCACCTTTGCATCCATTAAGAGTGATAGTATGGTGTGCAATTTGTCCAGGAGGAATCATTGGACCTTACTTCTTTGAAATTGAGAACGGCGTAATGGTAACTGACAAGTTATTTCAAGAAATGATGATTTTGATTGGCCTCCATGGTCGCCTGACTTGACTGCACCGGACTTTTTGCGTGGGAATATCTGAAAAGCAAGGTTTATTCAAGCAAACCAGAAACGCTTGAGTAACTCAAACAAAATATTCGTGATGAAGTTAATGAAATACCGCGTGAAATGTGAGAGAATGTAATGAAAAATGTGCTCAAAAAGGCTCGCATTTATGAGGCTAATAGAGGCGGACATTTATCTGATATTGTGTTTCATACATAATTGCCGACATTAACTAAAACATTTGTCAATATAAGAACCATTCTTTTTCATTAAATCAAAAATTGTAAACAAACAAAGTAGTATACCTTCCCTGCGGACACCCTGTATATCATCGAACATATTATGATGTAAAAACATGAGTTGTTCCGATTTTAGTGTTGGAAACCAATACAAAAGAAGCTACCGCCATAGTTTTCAAGACAAAACAATGTCAGGCAAAATTTGTTCTTTCCCAAAAAAAAAAACAACATGTTACCTAGTTTTATGATTGAAATTGTCAGATTTAAAACATATATTGTATGTTTGGGCATCTGGCAACGTCATAAGCGTGAAATATAGGTGACTTTGTATTAGCATCAATCATATTTTAGACAAAAATATCGATTTTTCAGCCTAATAAGCGTCATATTCGGAACTTATCGCTGGTAGAGCAATTGGTGAGGCTGCTTTTAGAGGAAGATCTGAATTTTCTTCGAAAACTCTATCAAGTGAAAGTGGCCCAAGATATGTTAGAATGAGACAATTCTGACCGGACATTCATAAAACACAACACAATTGATGGTAAGACATGAGTTTACGAGTTTGACATACAGAGCGGTCAAAAATGTTCAGAATACGCCTTTCAACTGAGACGAAATCGAAAATCCACATCGAAATCGATCAAAAGTGAAGGTAAGGTTAAGTGTTCTTTTTGACAATCAGGGTTTTGTGTACTTGGAATTCTTGCAAAAAGTTGGATGATAAATAACATTATGCAGCGTTTGAAAGAGCAGATTCCTCAAAAAAGATTTATGAAAATATCTTGGATTTTGCGCCATGACAATGCACCATCTCACAAGGCTATCATTGGAAACGAATTTCGGGCTAAATACTCAACAAATCTCACGGAATAATTAGCGTATTCATCTGATGAGTGTCTAGCTAACATTTTCTCTTTCCAAACCTCAAATTATCAGTTGATGGCAATCGTTTTCGGTCGTTAGAAGATATAAAAGAGAATTTGGGACGTTAAATGAAGTCTTACAATAAATTTGAATAAATAGTAAATATTTTGTGTTTTGTCAACCAATTCCTCTCATACTTTTTTGATAGAATAAATTGACAAATATTTAGTTTTAGTATATCGTACAAGAAATAATCATTCGTTATTTTGTAAAGAGGTTAAAATTTTAAATAAATAAATAAAAGAGTTAAAAATGAGTAAAACAAGTTGCGTGTGATATTCCAAGGAATTCATTTCCTTTTTTTGAAAAGCCTATCAAAACTATTATGTGTAGAATATGATTCAATAGCCCTAGGGCTTCGCTAAAGATCAGTGACAAGTTGTAATAACTTTTATAACTCTTATGAATCAGTACGAATTTGACTTTGAGGTTATGATGACTTTGAGAGCCTCGGTCGTTTGCGACTTATGGGCGGAAGCCTGCAATTTAAGAAAACACCATAAGAAAAAAGTCTGACGGAAAAAACAGTCTGAGTCCGTATTGCTTTTACGTGATATTACGGTGCTCTCAAATAGCTAATGCACAATATCCAAGACCATGAGGTGTGTGGCACGTAGCATTTCCGAAGGACCACAGCCTGATGATGTCGCGTCCCATAGTCCGCACTGCGAAATTAACAAAAAAAAAAAAAAAAAAAAAAATTAAACAACCCAAACGCGTTGAACTGTTAAAATCCATGTTTAAAGATACTTTATAAGCCCTTAAGGCTAGATTATACAATTAGTATTTTATGCATTTACGCGGGCACCGATTTTGCAGGATTTTTATATACTTTTCCTTAAAATCGTTATAGTTTTCTCTTTGTCCATGATAGAAAAAATCAAGAATGCAGAACACTTTATTATGCGAAATTTTAGGGAAACATATGTAAACAATATCATTAGCGCTAGTATGAAAAAAAATGCAATTTTGAAGTAATTTTCAATTTTTCTCATAAGCAAATCAGAGTATGTCTGTATGTTACGTATATTTTTCTAAACTATCCATAAGATTATAATGAAATTTTAAAAGTTTATTCCATTGATAACTGGTATAGTTTGTATATATTTCTAATGAAAGTGGCACTGATAGCGGCAAATAGGATTGCTAATAAAAATTCGCAAAGGGAAAATAAAAAATATATTAATAAATATGTGAACTGTTACAATAAAACGTATGTATATGTATATGAAATTTGAATACTTGCGATTTATTCTTCGATATAAATTTCTGAGACTTACCTGAAATGAGAAGGAAAAAAATAAAAAAAAATTAATTAATTAAATATTTTTATAAATTTTATTATCTACAAAAATTATCTGTGAATAAATATGAAAACTTTTACAGTGTATTTAGAGTTGCCATTGCGACTAATAATTAGAATTATATATCTTTATAAATTTTAATATCTACAACAATTATCTGTGCATAAATATAAAAACTTTTGCAATACATTTAGAGTTGCCATTGCGATAAATAATTATAATCGAATATCTTTATAAATTTTATTATCTACGATAATTATCTGTTCATAAATATGAAAACTTTTGCAATGTATTTAGAGTTGCCATTGCGATAAATAATTAGAATTGAATATTTTTATAAATTTTATTATCTAAAACAATTATCTGTGCATAAATATGAAAACTTTTACAATATATTTAGAGTTGTCCTTGCGATTAATAATTAGAATTATATGTCTTTATAAATTGTTTTATCTACAACAATTATTTGAAACTTTCGTAAGATATTTAAAGTTGCCATTGCTGGATTGATTCAAATTTCTTCAAATTGTGACCACTCCTACTCTGTTGCCTTATTTGTACATGGTCGAGGGTAGCCGTATATTTTTCAGCACTTGCACTTAATTTGATAGATGTAAATTCAAGTTTTAAAATTCTGACGGCAAAAGTACTCACATCGTTTAGATACATACGTTTACTTTTGTGACCGACCGTGACCGTAAACGACAATGGCGCGATGGTTAGTACACCCGACTATTGTTCGCATGATCGCAGATTCAACCAGGTGCATTCAGCCACCTACCATTATTTGACGAACACTTTAAGTAGTCAACCAGGTGCATTCAGCCACCTATCATTATTTGACGAACACTTTAAGTAGTCAAGAATCAACAAGTCTTGTGAATGCATCTCAAACTCTGATGTTCAGAATCATCGTTTAATTGTAGGTTCCGTTGAGTCTGACTAAAAATAGAACGCTTGTAAGCTCACGTTAAACTCACTGAGTGTGAGAAGCTCTTCCATATCTCAATCACAGCAATGCAAGGGAATTTGTTTTTACCTGTACGAAAGGGCTTAATTAACTCTAAAATTTTTTATTATTATTCGTCACCAATATCGGTCTTTTGCCTAGGAATATGCAGCGAGCATTTGAAATGGCAGATTAGACCAAAGGGTTGACATTTTTTGAAGCTAATTTGAAACTATCATTTGTGATAACAAGAACCCATGCTCGATTGTAGATAAGTTTTCCTTAAGAACAAAAACAAATTTCAGAAGCGGGGAGCTGTTTGAAGCAGAAGTACTAAGCAAACGAAACAGTTTGTAATGGTTGTTAGAAGCTAAAATTCCTGACAATTTTTGACTACTTGTAACGGGGACAACCTTTTAGCACTTTTAATTTTTGAAGAGTTTGCTAAGTGAACGTCATAAAAACGGGCAATACGTACAAGTACAAAGTCCGGCGATTAATTGTCGATACTATTATGTTAGTATAAAAAAGCTATTAGTAAGGAATTCCATTACATGTGATATCATTCAGTATTCCCACTTTATACGGGTTTTTTGCACAAAATTATAGAGATTTAGATAATAACATTTCACCAGTATAGAGATAAATAAAAATTGCTTACTTAAGTACGTTAGAATAGATATTATCAACAAATATCAATAAAGTACACAACAGTCATTTATTGAATGTAAAAAAAAGTTATAAGTGCTACATTTGTTACAATTCATATGTTCATTAGGGTGTCCATTATAAGCAGGGGGGTTTCCAAAAGCTACATATGTTGATTCATTATCATAATATTGACGCATTATTGGCGTTTTATCACAGTGTTGAAGCACAGAGGAGAAGACAACTTAAAATGTTCAATGCAAAACGATCGTCTTTATATATATAATTCTACTGTACGGGCATTGTCAGTGAACTCCTCCTAAACGGCTGGACCGCTTTGCATAAATTTTTGTATATGCGTCTGGGTGGTGCCCGAGATGGTTTAGATTTACAATTCGGTCCAATTGGACAAAGGGGTGTGGTACCCCCTATACAAACAAAAAAATTAAAAATCAATTATTTCTACTCCTGCTTACGGTATTTGAACAAAATTTGGTGCGTAGGTTTGGTGTACATATCTTAAGTGCTACTGCAAATATGGACGGGATTGGACAATGGGGCGTGGTACCTCCCATACAAGCCATAAATTAAATATCCAATATTTCTGCTCCTGTTTATGGTATTTGAACAAAATTTGGTACATCGGTTTGGTGTACATATCTGCTGCAAATATGGGCGGGATAGGACAATGGGGAGTGGTACCTCCTATACAAACCACAAATTAAAAAGCAATTATTTCTGCTCCTGCTAAAATTTGAAGGCAAAGCAATGTTTGCCGGGTCGGCTAGTGCCTTAATATAAAATGCGCCAAGAATTTTGTGTTTGTATTTTTGATAGTTTTATTTTATTTAAAATTTCACGAATTAACACTCAATCAAAATATTTGTTAAAATATTTTTAGGCATAGTTAAAGTTCTACCAGAATTATTTGCAACAATTTTAATTGCGTGGAATTTTCATTTTCTCTAAATCAACCACAAATGCAAATGCTGTGTTAGACAACCTTCGCAATGTCACGTCACTGTTAACAGGCATTCGCAATGCAAGCAACAAATTTGTGCGAAAACATTCACATAAATGGCAAACTGAGTGATTATTTTACATTTTCCCAAATATACAAGCGTTTTTTTCTGATCATCAACACCTTAGTAGATTTTTTTTTATAATATTATTAAGAATATGGAAACTAAAGTTCCGCAAGTTATCGTAAACTGCTTGTTTTTAAACGTATACAATGTGTCGAAAAAATGCCGAAAATTAGACAACAAACACTAGATATTAATTATTCATACAAATACATTGCTTCTCTCTCAAATTATAGGTGGACCCCTTCCGACAACATAAACAAATGTCAATGCACAATGAAATCATCAAAACATTTTTCCAATTCAATTTCCTGAAAAACGTCTTATTTATGTATTCTCTCGAAACTGACACCGGGTGCTTCCAAGTGGTGATTTGAGTTTTGGAAAGAGGGGAAAAAACAACCGGAGCCATATCAGCTGCGCACAGTGGTTGTTTGATGGTACTTATTGAGCTTTTGACCACAAATTCATTCACAATGATAACCTTAAAAGATGATGCGATATTGTGGTGCAAATTTTCATGAATTTTCTTTTCATAAAAATTGCATTTTTCGACAAATTTACTCTCTGAAAAGGCGCAAAAAGTTTCGATAATACTATTTATTTACTGTCTGAACTTCCGGTAAGAATTATGAATATGCAGCGCAGCTATAATAAAAGCAGTTAGCCAATATTATTTACACATTTGATCAACTTCAATATGGTTTTTTCGGTTCTGGCTCAGTTGAAACGTATCATTCCAAAATTTATTTACTACTTTCCACCTTTAAACTTACTTTTCATGGTTTATTGCGCAAAATCCATGAATTTTGTTTTAAGAAAAATGCAATTTTTTGACCAATTTATTCCTTGAAACGCCGCAAAACGCCTAGATAATATTCTTTATTTACTATTTGAACTTCCGACAAGAATTCCGAATGTGCAAGGCAGCCATAATCAAGACAGGCAATCAATATTACTTTTATTTTTGATCAACTTTGATACAGTTTTTTCGGTTCTAGCTCAATTGAAAGGCGCCATTCCGTATCTTATTGACTAGTTTGCAGCTTCAAAATCATATTTCCTCAACAATTACAATACGTTTCATGAATATCAGGTCGGAATAGTCTAGTCCTAGGACGTCTTCATCCGCTCTTAGGCGATGGGACTTTTGAAGGAAACGCCTAGATAATATTCTTTATTTACTATTTGAACTTCATGCAAGAATTCTGAATGTGCAGCACATCCATAATAAAAGCAAACAGTCAATATTACTTTTCACTTTTGATCAACTTTTATATAGCTTTTCCGGCTCAGTTGAAAGGCGTTATTCCGTATCTTATTGACTAGTTTGCAGCTTCAAACTCATGCCTCATCCTCACTAATCATAAAGCGTTTTATGAATGTTGGCTCGGAATTAACTCGTTCCAGGACGTCTTTAACTGCCCTTACACGATTGGACTTTTCAAGAAGGTTTAGGGCTTCCGGAATTACTGGAGTGGCAAAACATTTCGTAACCAAATAATCGTCTAAAATAGTACGAATTGATTCATGAGACACAGACCTTGCAGCCTCTATCTCTCCTAAACTTAAATAACGATTTTAAGTCGCTACTTGATTCACTTTATTGATGTTGACCTCCGCCACCGTGAAGTGGAAGACATTGATGGTCCAATAGAGCGAGGCGAATCTTGTAATATGTACAGCTGGATCACTTTTGAATACACTGTATCACTTATTTTCATCTGTTTATTATTATTTTTTTTTAAAAAAATCGATTCACCATAAGTTTTGTGCAACATTTTCAAAATTGCGCTTGCAACAAAATTTTACAACATTTGAGAAAAGTTCATTATTCGATATTTTTACCCATTGTCAGACTTGCAAAACACACCTAAGATGAATTGACAAAATCGAGCATTGTAATCAAATTAAATGGCTGATAGTGATCAAGCCCCACGTCAGTATAGAATACTGTTTTGAGAATACCTTTAAGTAGGGGTTTTTAAAGAGAAGATTCTTCGTATCAGTTGTTTTGTTACTCTCTGGCAAAACAAAATTACAAAAGGATCTGGAATGTTTTCATATTTCAGTTTCGGGGTTTTTAAATGATAAATTCCCAGTATTTTTATAAACGTAATGTGCGCACGGTGATCGACCGTGACACGATGATTAGTCCACACGACTATAGTTCGCATGATTGCAGATTCAAACCCGCATATAGCCACGTATCATTATTTAGGCGGCAGTCATTCACATAATTTATTCGGGCCCTAAATAATATTAATCATACGTCACGTTTTTTTCACCCTTATCAAAGGGCAATTTCATTATGAAATAAGTTCCAAATTTTTATATTTATTACACTTCCAGTTTTGAAATAGTTTAATATTTTGGGGATATTATTTAAATTCACATCTTTGGACTTTCCTCGTTTTTCTTGGCATATAATTCATATGGATTTACCTCATTGGGATCTACTTCATATAACCTGAATGAATTGAATTCAGTTTTTTTTTATTCTGATTGCGGTACGAACTTTTGTTTTGATTTTGTTCTTATTTATGTGCTCCAGCCTTGCTGCCAGTGTTGGTGGATTTTAAAATTGCCATCATCGTTAACTATTCGTGCCCTAATTGCTGGTAAGTTAATATTAGTAATAACAATTTCACTTTAAATTTAATCCCAAATGTTGAAATTTTGGGATTTATTTCGGTTTAAACCGTTTAATTGATAAGAATTTAATGCATTGAGAGTTGTCAAATCTTCTGGGTATTACAATACCGATGTTTGTTAATGTTTGTGAACGTTATGCTGCTTCTTTTTTTGCTGTCGAAATTGGTGGATTTCGCATATTTTATACATAATGTCATCGTATAACAGTAATTTTGTGTACGAGGGCAGTCCCAAAACTAGCCGACATGACGTATAGATGGTGCCAGTAGTTTGAAAAAAATTATTTCGTTGAAAAGTGACAACCTTACACAACATATGTTTTAAGTTTCAAGGCGCCACGTTGTTTAGTATTTTTAGTTGAGCCATTAAAGGTAAACGATCTCAGTGAATTTTTAAACATGAAAAAATTGGTCATAGTTGTGTAATTCAATTCAATATTTCCATTTGAAAGGTCTCAGTCTAATCAATATTGAAGCGGAGATTCTACTCTGGGGAAGTCTGCTCTTTCGTTTACCACAGTAAAATATTGTGCAGCAGAGTTTAAACGAGGCCGTACGAGCTGCCAAAACGGACAACGTAGCGATTGACCAAGTGAGGTGTCCACGCCAGACGCGGTTAAGAAATTCCACAAAATGGTATTGGATGATAGTCGGCTGAAGGTGTGTGAGCTAGCTGAAATGATAGGAATTTCATGAAGTGCTATATATTGTATATTCACCAAATATTTGAAGATGAGAAAGCTGCACGCTAGATGAGTGCCGCGCTTGCTTTCAATAGAGCAAAAACAGCGTCGTGAAAATGTTTCAGTAGAGTGTTTAGCGATGTTTCACCGCAATAAAGGCCCGAATTTTTGCGTCGATTTATAATCATAAATCAGATATGGGTCCACCACTTTATACCTGAGACGAAATCACAGTGAAACAGTGGACTGGAATGCGAGAATCGTGTCTAAAGAAGAAGAAGATGTTTCAACTGCAGTGAAGATCATGGCGTCTGTTTTTTTGGAATGCGCGCCGGGTTATTTTTATTGATTATTCTAAGAAAGGAAAAACAGCATCAACGGTGAATATTATGCTAATTTATTGTAGCGTTTAGGTGATAAAATTATAGAAAAGGGCCGCAAAAAGAAAGCGTTGCTTCATCAAGATAATGCTCCAGTTCACACATCCACTATTGCGATGGCCAAAATTAATAAATTAAAGTTCGAATTGCTTCACCAAGCACCTTATTCGCCAGATTCGGCATATTTTCTATTTCCAAACTTGAAAAAATGACTCGGTGATAAAAAATTCGTCAAACAATAAAGAGGTAGAGCCTGCGGTTGATGGCTAATTTAAGAAGTTGGACAGTTCTTACTATAAATAGGTTACAGAAGCTATAGAATATCGCTGGAAAAAGTTTATCGAGCTAAAAAGAGATTATGTTGAAAAATAAAGACAATTTTCCCCAACTTTTTTGTGTCTGCTTTGTTAGGTCGGCTAGTTTTGGAACCGCTCTCGTATCTATATAATTATTTACATAAATCATTCGTGCTGCATCAATTAATATTAATCATACGTCATGGATTTTTTGTTTATACTCGGCTTTCGTTCGGCCTAATCGCAGTGGAAAGATTTCTGCGAAACAGAATATAATTCGAGATTACAATGTCTGACATTGACCGATCAGATCAAATGTTTTCATACTACTCACCTCTAAGAAAGACTATTATTTCATTACATGTTATAGAGATATACTCGTATATACACAATGCTCAGAAAATATTTCAAAAAGTACCTTCTTCTGAAATAAAACTAATAAAGTTCAGAGAAGAATTCGACATCACGTTGATTGGAGAAGAGATTCAATTAATTTCGAAAAATATTAAATTGCAACAGCTCCATTATTCAGAGAGACTACCACCTACCGAAGAAAACAGAGTCCGACAAAGCCAAATCTTATATGTACCCAAGCAAAAAATCGCTGAGAAACGGGTTATTTTTGTCCAGCCTGTATCCAGCTCTTTGTGTAGAAGATTGTTTTAGGAAGTTCCACAAACAATACAATATTATTTTGTTTCTTGAATTTGTACTAATTTTTATAATTATATTTTGCTTAGAAGCCATCTATCGATATTCTTCTTCTTAGGAGACGACTTGTATAGACATACTTATTTGATATACATCGCCCGTAGAAGCGCTCGATCTTCTGCGCTGCTCCTCTAATTCGTCACACCAGATAGTATTTAAAAAGCCTGGCCCTTCCAATGGAGTTTTGGTCGCCTCTTCTGCACCGTCCATTCAAGTTTCCATTCCGGAGCATTTCAGTCCATCCACACAACATGACCCAGTCAAAGCAATTGCTGTGTATTACCGATGTCGGTATATAGCTCATACAGCTCATTGTTCATGCGACGTCGATACTCTCCGATAACGATAATGGGTCCATATATTTTCTGGAGTATTTTCCTTTCGAAAACTTTCGAGTACTAATTTATCTGCTTGCGTCATAATCCAGGATTCTGCGCCGCATAACAAGAAAGGTAGAACCAACGTCTGGTACAGTCGGATTTTTGTTTGTCGAGAGAGAGGGCTTTATCATTGAATCGCTTGTTTAGCCCATAGTAACATCTGCTAACAAGTGATAATCTCCTCTTTATCTCTATGCTGACATCATTCGTTTTGTTTACAGGGGAACCGAGGTAGATGAATTCTTCCATCACTTCAAAATTTTCGTTGTCAACGTTCACACCGCCCCCCAAACGAGTAGAATCTTTGTTCGTTGAAACCAATAACATTGTTTTGTCCTCGTTTACCACCAGACCCATTTTCGTTGCTTCCTTCTTGATGCTTGAAAAGGCTGCAGTAACAACTCGCAGTTTTCTATCAATGATGTCTATGTCATCTGCATATGCGAGTAGCATATGGCTTTTGTTAAAGATGGTTCCAATCGTGTTAACTTCAGCTTTCTTCACATTCATATGCTGAAGAGGTCACCCTGCCTAAATCCCCGTCGATATTCGCAGTGATATATTTCAAGTTTAATCGTAGCTGCACAAAAATGGCAAGTAAACACAGGACGAGATAACACGTAGTTGGCATTCTAGTAAAGAACTCAACCTACGAATTATCTCGTAGTTGGCAGTCAACGTATTAACGATTCCGACACATTCCCAGAACAACCAGAATTCATTTATGTATGTCATTTACAATTCGACAAAAATTCGAGCATTATGATTTTAATGTCGTCGTTCACCTTTATTTTATTTTATTTATTTTTTTAATAGAATTTCTAAGGGCGCGCACGTCCCTTCCCTTCTAAACCATTCTCGTCGCCCCAATACTTTGCCTTTTGGGATCACTAATGTGATTTGAATATTCTGAATGCTATGTAATTCACATAATTCATTCGAGCAGTCATGCAGTTAGTTTGACAATGTTGATCTACATTTTAATTTATTAAAAAGTAAGTGCGTATCAAATTAAATGCATATATTTACATATATAAGCATATAAATATATGTATGTATGTAAATGTTATGCTCACATCACAGTATACTGAATTATGTTCCCATTGCAAACACACATCGAGCTTCAGCACAACATTTAAATAAATTGAAAATAATAATTTCCCTTTATCACACCATTCACCATCGTTAGCATTATCAACACAATACGCTTCCCACCTCTCGCTTTGAATGGCATCCTCTCTCACTCTATAACTCAACTACCAACCATAATCCATCCATGTATCCATCCATCCATCCCTACACAGGGAAATGTCAACGAAAAGAGAAAAATGTTAAATTCATAACAGTTCCAACTGTTTCATTCATAACATTTCCGTTTTGCACTGGTAACATTTATGAATGAATGTGGTGAGAAAACGCGACATTCTTGTCACATTAATTATGACACATTCAAGTGTAAGTACGAGTATGTATATGAATGAGCATGCATGTATTTATATAGCATTGTATACACATATTATTGTCTATTAATGTGATACCTTCAAGAGACTCTATGAGATTCACCTAATGAAAATAAAATATTGTAAGCATTTGATGGGGGCCGAGTTCATTAACATCAAATGTAGTTTACTGTTTACCTAACGTACTCCTGCCAGCGAATTTTATATGAAATTATTATGAAAATGAGATTATAGTTTCAAGACGATAGCTTTTTAAAACTGTCACATCCCCTCAAATTTACAATAACCAAAATTTTAACATTTTTAAGTTTTTTAAATACAAAAAAAAGTAATCCATTATTTGTCCAATAGATGGCTCTAGTAGTCTGTATCTGGCTTTGTAAAAGCCTGATCAGGCTAGATGTAATTTAAAAGAAAAGATTTTATGCTAAAAAAACACTCCCATGGTATTGTTTGTGCAAAATAATTTTCAGAAAACTAGGTGAACTATTGTCAACTCCAATTGCATTGAAAGAAATTTTTAAGGAGCTAAGCAAGATGTTATTTTGGGATCGGTATTCAAATTTTCTGGATAACTATTCATCTTCTCTATACCATATCTCGAATCGTTTTCTACTTTCGTTTTATATTTAATGCCCAAAATTTCCCGCTAAAGAAATTGACTTTGGCTTTCCTTCTTTTACAATTGATGCTGCTTCTGGCCTTATGGTGTTCTTCATGAAATTGCTCTGTTTGAGCTTGCGTTAAATAGGGGCACCAGCAAAGGGAGAATATGCCATATTTTACACTTTTTGCCGATTTTTCACGGCGAAATTCCAAATACAAAAATTGCGCATGAAATCTGAAGTAAAATTTTATGGCCTTCTTATGTGGCCAGGCCAACCTTTTTTTTTTTTGGTATTAGTATTCAATACTAAAATTATGTTTCTACGTCATAATGCGTTCGATAATACATTTGTAAACTTGTGAAATGAAATCCTAATACGATAGAACATATGTCATCGAATATGCTATGATGCAAAAACATTTTTTTCCCCGGTTGCAGTGTTGGAAACCGACATAAAAAATTGGCAAGGCCATTATGCTTTTTTACGAGTACGTAATATCTCGCGGAATTTTGTGCTTGTGGAAAAACACAGTACGTAACTTGAAGACGAAAAGGAAAGTCAGTCGGGTGAAAATGTAAAACCGTGGCTATAGTTCAAATACTACAACAGCCAACCATGCGCAATATTAATATCGTCGATTCCGTTACCTTAATTTTGATGTCAATGATGTACCACACCCTGAAAGGCCAATTGTCGATAAAATCGATAAAATAATGGAAATAGTCAGGTCAAACAGTGATGTAAGCACTATTTCATTTTCCTTTGGCCTAACCATTGCATAAAAAAGAGATTGGAATCAGTTGAAAAAGCTTGGCAATAAAATAAAGAAAATTTTTTCCAACTTTTTAATGTCATCTTTGTTAGGTCGGCTAGTTTTGGGATCACCCGCGTATGGCAGCCACACGATTTAATGCAAAAAACCCCATGAACCAAATTTTCATGAATCGCCGAATCGCTGTTGAATCGAACAAAATCGACCCGTTCTTGAAGCGAATGATGACTGGTGATGAAATGTGGATCACTTTCGACAACGTTCAATGGAAACGGTTGTGGTTGAATCGCGCCATCGCAAATGATCACCCAGCTGGGATTGTTTTGCCGTGTGTTTGGTGTGATTGGCAGGGAATCATCTTTTATGAGCCGCTTCCCTACGATCAAAGTTTTCATTCGAATTTGGACTATCAACAACTGGACAGTCTGAGAGAAACAATCGCCCAGAAGCATCCAACTTTGGCCTATAGAAGAGGAATAGTGTTCTATTAGGACAAAGTCAGGCAACAAACGTTGATAGTGGACTCGCTAGTAGCTTCAGGAGCTTATAGACCGGACTCGCGCACAAAGTGATTGCCGTCTGTTTCTGTTTATGCCGAATGATTATGCTGGTGTAAAATTTGACTTGTGAAAGTCAACTATCCCAATTTTTTGCTCATAGGAACGAGATTTTCTATTGAAGAGACATAATGGAATTATCTTCAAAACAACAACAACTGACAGAGCAATGTGGTGCATTTTTGACCTAAATCGGGTCATTTTAACTATCCTTAAATATGGCTTTCAATGTCAGGCAAAAACAATGAATTTATCTTTACTACACCTTATATGAATCCTTTGTATTATTAAGGATATAACATTGGCATAAATGAAGAAAAAAAGTGATCTCAATATAGAATCCCGAATTGCACTTCTGCTCTCATGTACTTGTTCTGATCGAAAATCGACGTATTGTGGTCTATTGACTATTTATGATTCCTTATTTGTACCACACTCTGAATCATTAAAGACATGTCATTTTCATAAATGGGGGGGGGACCACCTATTTTGGTCCCATTATAGAATCCTGAGTTATATCTCTGCTCACATGAACAAGCTCTGATCTAACATCGACGTATTGTTATCTACTGGCGAGGAATGATTACTTCTGGTTTAGAGAAGAGGGCGAGAAGTTTTTCCAGCAGTATCGAGTGACCAACAGTGTCAAAGATTTTTGAGAAATCTTATTAAACAGACATAGTAATATTATTTCCAGCATCCATCTCACTTCCTTCTCAAGCCATCTGTTACAATGATTTAAATTGTTGCCCAATTGTGTTTTAATCTGAAATAAGATTATTTTTCCGTTGACATACTATATGAGATAAAAGTTTACTAATTTGACTGTATATAATTCGGCAAAAATGGAGAAATAGCGGCAAGATGACATCTCATACTGTTTTTGGGTATAGGCTTAATTTTAACGTGCCTCCATCTTAAAGGAAAATAGTTAGATGCTATAGGAAAAGAACAAAAAATTCCCTTGGATTCTATTTTTAGACTCACTCACGACGATTCCGAATGTTACAGTTTCAGATGAATTTACCAGACTTGTCGGTCACTCGGCTATTCGGAATGTTTGTCGGACACGTCGAGGCAACCGCATCAAATACACACACCTCAAATAATAATAGGTGCGGAATTGAACCCGCGATCAGGCAAACGATAGTTGAGTATACTGACTTTTGCGCCACAGTCGAAGTAGTAGCTATGCTAGATGCTATAGTCTTGCTAATGACAAACGTAACCCAAGGTAGGAATTGAGATAATAACCTTCAGAAAACTAGACGGAGTGTTGTCAACTCCAACTGCATTAAAAGAAATTGTTAAGGGACTAAACAAGACGTTATTTTGGCATGGAAAATTAGTTCGTTCAAGGCTATTAACATATGGATCGCCATAAAATGACTGCTCAACCTGAAGGATTTGGTATGTTGGTCAAGTCAACGCGATTCAATTCGATGGGATCGGTATACCAATTTTTTAGACAACTGTTTATCTTTTCTATACTATTCTATTACAAATCATTTTCTACCTTGCTTTCATATTTAATAACCCAAATTTCTCGCTAAACAAAATGGGCTTGACTTTCCTTCTTTTATGATTAATGCGGCTTCTGGCCTTATGGTGTTCTTCATGAAATTTCATTGTTTTGAATCTCCTCCAATTTATGCCTTATTTCTTATTTGTATCAAGGACTTTATGTCAGTTTATCTTATGATTTAAATTATTTCTGTAAAGAGAGTTATTTCTATAAAAAAATCAAGTGAGTTGATTCGAACACCCAGCTTCAAGTTTTTGGCTTCAATGGCAGCCTTCAGTCATTGATTGATTGCTGCTAATACAATGTGTGTCGATACCTAGAAGTGCTCAACTTTTTATTTGTAGCAGATCGATTTTGCATTTTCATTAAGTGATTTGCATTTCCACATCGATTTTATATACAACATCAGAAATATCTATCATGTTTACCTTGGCTCTGGTTGTACTTTTAATTTACATTTTGTTTTATTTTATTTGTGCAATGAAAGTGCAATGTTTAAAGTGCAACAGAGCAAAGAGAAAAACAACAAACAAACGCAGTTTCATGTATAAAACAATTTAAGTTCCATAAATAAACTTTGATTTCGATAAACGTACAGAGTATTTATTAAACTATGGAGGTAGGAGTGAAAGATTTAGCAATTATTAGTTACTTCATTCAAATTATTCAAAATAGACCGCTTCCCAAACAATATACCGGCTAACAATTCAATAGTCAAAACATATTTCCAGCAGATTTTTCGGAAAAGATTTCATTCAATTCCAGCCGACAATTCTCGTTTATGTGTTCTAAAGTGGTGATTTAAATTTGAAAACAGAAAAAAGTTACACTGACTTGTATCAGGTGAATACAGGGTTGCCCATATTCGACGGACCCATGTTTTAAAAAAA
>JAHXMU010025926.1:332022-342874 GCA_019455685.1 Philornis downsi | reverse complement strand
ATTTTCGTATCACATTGGCGCTTGGAACTTCACTTAAATCGTGTAAACCGTGTTCATGCCGATACAAACGTCGTGCAGTAATCACTGATTTATTGTTTTCGTAATACGCTCGGACACAAAATGCACGCTGCACTCCCGTGTACAGCTCCATGGCGACTAAATTTCCAGGAAACGGCGCAGCGAACAACATATCCCCCCGCCACCCCGCGCCGCGCGTTACCGAGAAATTGAAGAATTAAATCGCCAACACTCATATGGCCCACCCTGTAGTATTCTGCTTTTGTCGTAGATGGTACCAGCCGCATTTTTTTGCAGCATTCTTCACAATGATCTTCAAAAGTTTATAGAAGAAATCTCACAATAAGACGTAAGCCTATCTAAAATCTCGTTTGCTGTAAAATTGCTTAATCAGTCAATCAATTGCGGTTATTTACATGAGTCTCGCCGTAAGACCTTACTCATGGTGTGCTATCACAGATGGGATTGTTTTCTCTTTTTCTTTTCCTTTGTACATTTCTTTTCTTTTTTGCGACAGACAGCGCCCCTTTGGGATACTCAAACTAATCCCGAAAGGATTAGTCGAAGTACCTTTGAGATAAGAAGTAAGTCCCCCTGACAAATTTTCTCAGGACCTGCTTCCTCTCTCAGCCAAAGTACCTTTGAAGTCACTGGGTATGAAGTGAGCTTCATCCCGGTTGGGAGTGAGGCCTTTCTAGGACACCACAGATAAACAATGAACAGTGTTTTCCAAGCTCTCGTCTTACCTTTAGGAGACCCTGAAGCAACGCAAAAACACTGAAAACACAAGTTCGGGCAACCACAGCCAGCATGATGCTCACACAAGGGGTCCAACGCCAAGACCCTGTTCTCCCGTGCTACCAGAAGAGCAAAATCCTCTGGTCTGAGTTTAGCAGACAAAAGATGCTCCAGTTTTGCTATCAAACCTCGCATAGAACTGGTCGTCCATCATATACGCCATAAATTTTCGCTGTCCGAGGAGAAATATCGACACAACAATAACTGTCATGCTCTTCTAGTCTATTAATCATATCTCTCTACGAAAGACCTCCATGGAGTACGACTATACAGACTGTACTGTACGACTGTACAGAAAAGATAAATCTTCCGATATCTCTCAATGGCTTCTTTATGGTCGTTCCTGTTGCCAGGGGAAAAGATTTCCCCGTTGCATAAGTTCCTTGTAAAATTGCTCAATAAGATTTTCACTAATCTTTAGTTTCGGTCGGTGTCATCAAGCAAAGACTTTAAAGAACGAATTCACAGAATTAGCAATCTCGGCCATGACTTCATACAATTTCTTTCATATCCGGCTGTCGAAGTTAGTTTTACAGTCTATACAAAAGGAAAAGGTCATACTGATGAAGTCGAATTAGATTTCATAGAATGAGTAAAATACTGATATCCCTGTAGTTGGTACATATATATGCTTGAAACGTCTTCTTGGCTCACAGTACATAATACACTTAGATCACATTGTCAATTATGCATTCATTAAAACAAGTCGTGCTTAAGAGCTGACGCTGGTCGCCCTGGGTTTCAAACAACTCTGGTGTCAGGCTCTTCGCCAGGTCTTGTTGTTCTTAAGACGTGATACTGCTATTCTGATCTCATTTTAGCTCGGAGTAATGGAGCCTATTCCATCTAACACGCAATAAAAAATTGTCACGGTGTGTAAGAATCAGCAGGATTAGGGGCATTCTGTTGTAGAAATTAACTAATTTTTGTACCTTCACCCGGTAGAATGAAGACGTATCTAATTTAATAGGCAAACATGTAACATCTAGGAGAAAGCGTTTAAAGCACCAAATATGTTTTGACGAAATGCGTTTCATGTCTTTTGTCTTTCTTTTCAATCGACTTAGAACGATGTCTGTCTGGCTAGCTGGCTGGTGGACGCGATAATGGCTGTAAATCTTGATGAAACTTCTGAAAACTTTGTGCAGTCTAATATTTTCCCAGATCGTAGTCGGGGTTATAAATGGGTTATATAGGTCCATCGCTTCTGGTACCTCACATGTAAATTGACAAGTTTTTCGAAGTGCAATTTCCTTATCTGTAATACGTATGCAGCAACCCAAATGTTTGTATCACAATTCCATGAAAATTTAAAAAAAAATTGACCGATTAGAACCACCACTTCTGGCACCTCCCATACAAATGAACGATTTTACACAAAATTGTTAGTTTTTAACCTTTTTTGTAGTTGCACTAAATTCAATCAAATTTGTTGCACATCAGCGTTTGTCAAAATAAAATCTTAGAATGAAAACGAAGTACACACTTTGCCACACCCACTCTGGTACCTTCCATACAAATTGAGTGATTTTTCAAAATTCAATTAATTCTTCGTAATTTCTAATTAGTCGGCTGTAGTAATCTATATTTTTATCCATTACATTGTTCTGCAACTCTCCATAATATCGAATACAAATTGATCAAGTTATCACTCCCTTTCCGGTACCTGGCATCATACTAAAAATCACCAACTTAAACTATAAATTCTGAACTCTATATTCCATTCCAATTGGTTGCACCAAATTTGTCTAAGATTATGAATTTGTAATCTGAGAACAAATTCGACCAAATTTGTCACATATCATGAATTTGGTAATCCGAGTTCCAAGAACAGCGCGGCCATTCTGGTACAGTCAATCTGCTGTAATTTCTAATTATAGACTAGCAGCGGTTATAGTCTAGGGTTTTATCCATTACATTGTTTTATAATCCTCAACAATATTGAAGAAAATTCGATCCTTCCTGGTACCTTCCATACAAATGATGGATTTAAGTCATATATTCCTACCCCCATACTTGCCACTTATCTTACGTTTGATAATCTACGTTCTGATAATGACAATGGGTGACGTTGCCACGCCCATTTTGGTACCTCCCACACAAATTGTTCGATTTATCGAAGTTTGATTTTCCACCGTAATAACTAATTCGAAACTTGAAATTACTTCAATTCTCGTCAATTATATTGCATTATAATATCTTACGATTGGTAATCTACGTTCTGAGAGTGAAAATGGGTGACGCTGCCACGTAGTTTTTTTTTTTTAAATCGAATAAAATACTCAAATTTGCATCATATAAGAAATTTTTTTATTGGAATCGATAAATTGGTCTTTGCCATTTAATTTTTAAAGATAATTTCCTGTAAATGTTGTCCGCGGCTCCGTATCAAAATGCCCATTCGGAAGGTCCAATTTTATGTCACTCTTTCGAGCATTTCGGCTTGTATTCCACGAATAACGCGTGTTATGTTATCCTGTAAGGCTTCAATAGTGTTCGGCTTGTCCACATAGGGACTAACGACTAGCGACTAATCCCACAAGAAATAATCAAGAGACGTTAAATCGCAAAATCTTGGGAGGTAACTCACAGAGATCGCTGAGAACGGCGACGAATTGATTGTCATCAACACTGGTCGCTACGGCTGCAATATTTTCTTCGGTACGCAATCTACGCATGCGAGTCGATGGTTTTATGTCCAACAAAGTAAATTTAGTGCGAAATTTGGAGATAACAGCACGAATTGTTGATTCAGATGTTCGATTATGACGACCATAAAATGGTCGTATCGAACGATGCACATTTGTCACAGAGCCCGAATTTTGATAATAAATTTCAACGATTCGCAATCGTTGCTCGTTTGTTAGTCTTTCCATGATGAAATGGCGGAGTATACTGTACACTTTTCACTTTGACAGATGACGTTTGGCCGCCATTACCAACCAGTGCTGTCAACCTGAAAAACTTAAATGTTGGAAAATCATCCTATCGTACTGAGTAAAGTGTAAAAATGAGCACGACCTCTCTGGTGACTCTCATATAAATTACTTAATACAATTTATATACTCCTAGATCCGTATCTTCCATTCCATTGCACTCTATTCGGTATAATTGAGCTCGCATCAGGCGTTTAGCAAAGCGAATGAAAATAAATTGCAATGAATTTTTCAAAAATCGCTGCTTTTACCTTTCCTAAACGGAGGACTTCCGAAATTTACAGAATTTTGCTTCTTTTTTTTGCTTTTGCTTGTTTATGTTTAACTCACAGTATTATTTTTTTTTCTCACTTTTACTAGAATGAAATTGGAATGGAAATTCCGCCACAGCGCGAGTCTTAATCGATTATCGGATAAATTACAATACAAACTGAATTTTCTTACCGTTAAGTTAAGAGCATCTTTCTTTCCCATTTTAGTTTCAAAATCTTCTAAAATGTTTTTTTATGTCATAGCCAGATCAGCTATAATAGTCAGCTATAGTGGGGAAATATAAAGGGAATTTTTCATTTCAGCTTCTTTGTCATTCATGGAGGCGTACCAATGTAATTAGAATTTATTAACAAGAATACAGGGTGATTGGTGAATGTTGCTACCGAGATTTTCCCTAAAAACCTTGAAATCGTTTTTGTTTTGTTTTTCCAAGGCATAAATTCAACAAGACAGTACAATTTTTTTAATATTTCCAATATTAATTTCAAGAATCTTCACATTTTGTTGGATGTGGCAAATAGAAAGTCTTCAAATGATTTAAATGAGGAATGGTATAATGTATTCGGACAATAACTGAGGCAATTGCCGTTGCAGTAGTGAATTGTTTTTTAAAGTTATGAAAAAGACTTAATGGAAATGTAAGAGGAAAAAAATTATATGAATTAAGTAAAAAGTTAGATCAGTTTTGGTATTATTGAGTTGTTTTCAACCCAAATTTAGTACAAGTTGCTCTTTTTCTTTGAGTGCAGCCAAATTTCAAATGGCATACATTCTTTGCAGTTAATATAGCAGCCATTGATTAAGCGGAATATGGATTGTACAAGATCTAATTATATTAAAAATATCGTTCCAGATCCAAATCTGTGATAGCGAAATACCTATAAATGATGCCCCAAGAAAACTTGAGGTGACAGTAGAACGCTTGAGTACCAAAAGTCCACTTGTTCTATCATAGTCATTTGCTTGCCCCACTGTTCGCCGGTCGTACTAGTCTTCAAGCACTTCACTTCATCTATTTTTGCATGCAATTCTCAATTCAATTTTAATTTTATTTTCTAAATCGCGTCCGTACATGGGATGGTTGGCGTAAGTCAACTTTGACATTGACTCTTGTTCAGTTCGGTTGTAAGACCGGCTTTTATTAAGCGGCAGCAACAGCTCTCTCGTAAACGTGTTTCTGTTGTGTAATTGTATAACCACAACAACAGCAACAGCAATAGCAGCAAACACGCAAAGCCGTCTACTTTTAGCCATATCGAGAATTAAAATAAATTGTAATGAATGACTCCAAAGTGGAAAGAAAATTACTTGGAAATACGCTACGCGCGAGTCGGAGCGATTAGTCAGTCAGTCAGTCAGTGTAATTACAACAGCCGTCGACATCGAAGTACATATACATGCATATGTGATCATAAATATGTGCATTAGGGTGATAACGAATTTTAGCGTTCGTGGGGTCTAATATTATGATATTTCTGTGGTCACAAGCCGTAACAGCCTAACTCGAGTTAGGACACAATTGAGTTATTAGCACCATCGTATTCAGCGTATCTAAATTTATTTGCTCTAAATTTTTCATATTTGTATCTCTTCTAGGAAGGCAATTAATCCTAAAAAACCTAATAGTTTAAGTTATTTTTCTAAATGCCTGTTTTGGTATAACTGCCTAAGTCAATTTAGGATTACAACAAATATAAACATTATTTTTTCATCATTGCCTAAATCAACTTAAGTCGTTAATCCAAAAAAATAAAGAAACAATTTTATTTTCCTAACTTGAGTTAAGCTCTGAATCTGAAATATTTTGACATTGAATAATAATTTATGTCAATTTAGGCGCACTTAAAGTTTTTTATTTAATCTGGAATAATAGCCTTACTCAACTTGAACTTTTTGACTTTCTTTCGTTCAACAATTCATAAGAGCCTAAGTGTCTTTTTCGATAATATCTTTTGACTGCGAGAATAAACAACTATTTTTTGTTAACAACTAAGTAAAGAAATTCGTTTCCTTGAAATCTGTAACAAAGTTTTCCAAAAACACCTTCTCCTGATTTTCAGTGAAGATTCAAAACTTTAAACTCCTGTACTGAAAATATTGAAAAACAAACTTAGGCTGTTATGGGTTGTGACCACAGATTTACCCTTAACCTATTTATTGAAAATTTAAGAAAATATCGGGTGATAAATGTTGAAGTCTCGATACCACACTAATGCACGTAATTATGTTCATATATTCTGTGGAAAAAGTACGGGGGTATTCTGTAGATAAGTACCCCGCTTAAGGGGATTTCCCAAATCCATTTGTCGCTAAGTTGCCAGAACTGTATTCTACAGTGAGCGCATTTCGTTTAGCCGAATATAGCAGGAAACACCTTTATTTGTGCTTATCTCCCAAACCGGTGAATATTTGTACATCATGTTTTCTCATTTTTGCAAGTTCTAACGTGCAAAATATGTTCGCCATACAATCAGTTTGAATACGTGCATTGTCTGTTGACAAAAAAATCAGTTTGCTTGCACGAGTGTTAAGTTCCTACTTCATTTAGACGAATTTGTATTTAATTGTAAAAAAAAAACAATTTAAACACTTATAAATCGGTAAGTAAAGCATGAAACTTATAAAGTGAAGTGTTTTTAAGTTTTTGGTCAATAAGTAATAAAGTTTGTTTTTATAAATTGCAACCATGCCGAAAGGAAAGTATTTGAATGAGGTGGAAAAAGCTAAGACTACTGCGTACAAGGAAAGTGGTCTAAACAATCCCCAAATCGGACGGAAAATTAACCGTTCTGAAAAGGCCATCCGAAATTTTTTGAAAATGAAGGACGATTACGGAAAACCCCGCCAACTAAAGGCCGAACAAAGGTCTCAAATCGACAGGTTAACCAAATTCGTTCGTTCGTTACAAAAAAAAAAAAACAAGTTGAGTGCTGCTGAAATTGTTCATACTCTTGAATTGCCTATAAGAAAGCAACGTATTCAAGCTATTTTAACAGCTTCACCAAACCTGGTTTACAGGCAACCAATGAAAGCACCTCTCCTAATGCAAAGCCCCGCTCCTAAATATGTTCGACTCAAATTTGCACAAGAGTACATGAGTTGGACTTTCCAATGGAGGAATGTAGTTTTTTCAAAGGAAAAAAAAAAATTTAACTTGAATGGACCCAACGGATTGAGCTATTATTGGCATGATTTGAAGGCGCCAGAGTCACCACGCCTAAGTTGAAATTTCGGTGAAGGCAATGTAATAGTTTGGGGTGGTTTTTCGTTTTATGGAAAGTCAAAAATCTGCTTCATTCCGTCAAAAACCAACAGCGAGAAGTACACCGAACTTTTAAAAGCCGAATTGATTCCTTTCCTAGAAGATCGCCATGATAAGGATGCTGTTTTCCAGCAGAACAACGCCTCAATGCATCGTTATCGTCTAACAACGATCTGGTTTTCTTCAAAACAGCTGATGGTTATGAACTATCCCGCACGCACTTCTGATCAGAACCCGATAGAGAACTTGTGGGGCATATTGGCTAGAAAGGTTTATGGAAATGGAAGACAATTTACAGCCATTCAATAATTAAAGAGTGCCATTGTGAAATGCTGGGGAGAAATTGCTTCAAATGAATTGCAAAATCTGATAAATAGTATGGAAAAACGCATTTACGAAGTGTTGGTAAACAGTAAACAATATAATATTATAATATTAACTTAATAAAAATTTCATTAGTGTTAAATAAATGTAAGAAAAAAGTTGATTCGGCTGTACGTAGTGCGTTGCAAATAGATGAATGATTTAAATAAAATCCATGTTTTTCCCCAAAGTCAAATGCTTTACTTATTTTTTATGCGGAAGTTAAGTAGAACTCTATTTTACGTAAACTGAAACTGAGCGCATTTCGTTTAGCCGAGTAAATAATTTTGAACATTTCGGGTCAGTGAAAGTTATAAATGTTAATTATAACTGTATATATAAATGTTAATTATAAATGTTAATTATAACTTTCACTGACCCGAAATGTTCAAAATTATTTACTCGGCTAAACGAAATGCGCTCACTGTACTCTGACATAGAGTTTGAGCGCCATCTGTTATTTCCTTTCTTCATGGTGTTCGATTTTTTCAACTCAACTCAAGTATGTTTTGCGATTTTTATAATGAATACTAATATCGAACAAAGAATTTGTTTTAAATTTTATATTGCAAATTTCAATTTCTTATGCCAAATCAAATTAATTTAAAATTTAAATTTCTTATGCCAAATCAATTTAAATTTAAAATTTCAATTTTAATTTAAATTTCTTGTACCCAAAATGTGGCAGAAAATTTACGGTGAATTGGCTTTATCAAAAATACATACATATGAGCGGTACAGTGCATTAAAAAGTGATATGATGCCCTACTCTGGTCGGCCATCAACGACTTCAACTGAAGTTAAAATTGATAAAATAAAGGCAATGGTGACTGAAAATCATCATTTAAGTTGGAGAAAGACAGCCGCTGAGGCACAGAGAATGCCTCAAGAATTCAATTCAAAAATCAAATCTAAAGTCATGATAATTTTGATCATTTTCTCTGATCGTCGCAGTGATATGCACTCGGAGTTCTTGCCAGAAGAACAGATGGTATACAAATATCATCATTTAGGCTTTATACGCCATTTGAAATAGTAAATTTATCGAAAAAGGGTAGATTTGTGGCCCAAGGCATTCTTGGGGAACGAATTTATGGCTCACTGAACTGCGTTTTGTCGTGGATTATGTTGAATTTTGGCCTTCAACCATTTTTGGCGATGTTGCCATATTTGGATGTCGACCTTCCATGTAATGATTCGATACTCATTTGCTCACACGTAAAAGTCATAGCTCATTGATAACGGCTGGCTATAGTTTTCCTGAATTCCTTTTTGATAATTTTTTAACAGCGGCGTGAAACAAAATGCTTTGGCAGATTTGTAATCAACATAACAGACAGAGGCTTATCAAAGTATAAGCGCGCTATTATTAGCTGTTTGGTTGCTACAGCAGCGTGATGTTGATAACACTTCGAGCACCTACCCCTTTAAAGCCATGTCCCAGGAAACTAAAAATGATGTTGTTTGATTTAAATGCTGCACATCTATGAGTTGTCTGATTTTCTCCAAATATTTAACATCGGGAATTTTAAAATTCTACTAACTTATTTTTCATTGCCACCCTAACGTGCACACATGAATGCCCATAACGATTTACAAGTTCAAACTTTAGTTGTAGCCT
Organism: Philornis downsi; assembly: GCA_019455685.1. Classification (NCBI taxonomy): domain Eukaryota; kingdom Metazoa; phylum Arthropoda; class Insecta; order Diptera; family Muscidae; genus Philornis; species Philornis downsi. The sequence goes on along the minus strand of JAHXMU010025926.1, from coordinate 333,603 downwards.
GTAATGTCAGTCTACACAGTATAATAAAGCAAACCAAATACCAACTGAATATTGCAATTTGTAAAGGGGGGGATTATAGCCGCAGACTATGACATGATGTGATTACCATAATTGGTAGCGCTAAAAACGCGTTCAATACCTAGATATTCAACCAAACAGGCAAACAATGACTGAGCAAAATTTTATACAGATTATTATATTGCTAAAAATGTGAAGAAAATAAGGGATTAGCATGAGGCAAAGTAATTACTTCCATAAAAATATAGAACAACTGAGACACACTTAGATTCTATAATGGTTGCCATCATATTCATACTTGGATAGTGAAATCAATAATTGAGCATTTCAACAATTTACAAAATATTAGTTCTACATTTCTTGCTACACAGGACAAAATTCTATGTCACAAATGAATAAACCGAGAAGTTTTATCGTGGTGTTGTGAAAAGAACCCCCGACCGTGATTCTATGATTATCGTTCGCAATACCTGATACAGTTCAATACCTGATACAGTCACCTATCATTATTGGAGCGGCTACCAGCTCAATGTGTCTGACGAATACTTCGAATAGTCGAGTAATCGATAAGTCTGGCAAATGCTTCTCAAACTGTGACTGTACAGCCAATTGTAATGCATACCACAATGAAAATGTATTGAATATTTATATTTGGATACGAAAAATGGCACTGAGACAAACCCTGATTCGACGAAGAATGTTGCATTGCGTCTAAGACAAAGCAATCTGCATACATACATGGCAACGCTACAGCCAATTGTAATGCATGCCACGAAGGAAACGAAAAATAGCATTGAAACAGCCCCTGATTCGATGAAGAATGTTACATTACGTCGAAGACAAAGTAAGCTGCATACATGGCAACGCTACAGCCAATTGTAATGTATGCCACAATGGAAATACATTGAATATTTATATTTGGATACGAAAAATGGCATTGAGACAACCCCGATTTGACGAAGAATGTTACATTGCATCTAAGACAAAGTAATCTGCATACATGGCAACGCTACAGCCAATAGTAATGCATGCCACAATGGTAATATATCGCATATTTATATTTGGATACGAAAAATGGCATTGAAACGAACCATGATTCGACGAAGAATGTTACATTGCGTCTAAGAAAAAGTAAGCTGCATATGAGTACATGGCAACGCTACAGCCAATTGTAAAACATGCCATGAAGGAATTCTATAAAGAGAAAACTGAAGAAAAAACAAATTTAGGGAGAAATCACGAAAATTGCACTAAGAAGAGAAAGTAAGGATTCCGATAGAGGACTCCTCTCCTGTAAAGACAGCGGTGGAAATCTGGTCACAGTTATATACAATTATAGAGTGAGCATTTCTACACTTTGCTAGTCCCGGAAAGTAGCACAAGTGAAGAACTCACGCCAATTATCAATGGTGGCATGAATTTCCCTCCATCGTGTAACATTCGATACCACCGTTAAACCGTAGATTCCATTGCGTGAGTCTAAAAGAAGGAAGATTGCAATCTCACTGGATCTGAGAAGCTCTTACATATCTCATTCATGAAATGTGTGTGTGTTTTTTTTTT
>JAHXMU010025926.1:305305-322439 GCA_019455685.1 Philornis downsi | reverse complement strand
AATAAAAGAAAAAGAGTCAAGATTACTTTGACTTTTGATCGACTTTTTAAATTTGAATCTGAAAATAAATTTTTCTTCCGAAAATCTGAACTTTTTGGCGAACTTGCTCTCTCAAACGCCATATAACGCACAGATAAGATTCTTTGTTTAATCTGTAATTTCCTAGCAAGATTTTCGACTGCAATGCACTGCGATAATAAAAGAAAAAGAGTCAAGATTACTTTGACTTTTGATCGAGTTTTAAAATTTGAATCTGAAAATTAATTTTCCTTCTGAAAATCTGAACTTTTTTGATAACTTGCTCTCTCAAACGCCATGTAACGTACAGATAACATTCTTTATTTAATATCTAACCTTCTAGCAAGATTTTCGACTGCAATACACTGCGATAGTAAAAGAAAAGAGCCAAGATTACTTGGAATTTTGATCGATTTTGATGCGTCCTTTTTTTAATTAGCCAATTCGAAGCTTGTTGACTGTTTTGCACCCAGTTATAATGTATTTTATGGATGTGAGCTAGGAGCTGACTGACTAACATGTAATTCAGCGACCTTTACGTGATTAAGTTTTTACAGGAATTTCAGGTCTTTCCGGACATTGGTATAAAATGTAACGAACTAATTCGTGATACAGATTTTCGGTTACCGTTTCCATCAACTCATCGACATTAACTTCAATTGAAGACAGTGATGGCTGACCAGAGCTTGGCAAATTTTCGACCACATTTTGACTACTTTCTAATACACTGTACCGCTACTCACATGCACGTGTGGTTTCCTAAAGTTGATTCACCGTAAGCCTCCTGTAATATTTTTTGCGAATCGACAAATGAAATTCTATTTGCAAAGTAAAATTTGAGACAATTTCTTGGTTCGATATTTTTATCCATTATAAAAATCACAAAACACACTTGAGATTGACTTATAAAATCGAGTATTCCAAACAAACTAAATGGAAAAATGCCTCTTAAAATCCGCAACAGTATAGAGAACAGTTGTGCCAACTTAGCAATAAAAAGATTTTTGACCATCGCATTAAGCATTAATTTTTAAATGATGCTTTCCCCCACATTTTTTTGTACAAAATTTCAATTAGACAATTCGAAAGAGTTCACTGGAGAATATGATTATTTGTGAACACAATGCCAGGTTTAAATAATTACTGAAATTGTGTTTTAAAATACAGGGTGTCCGTCGGAAAGGTATACTACTGTGTTTTGCCGCCATTTTGGTAAACATTAGTCTTGACATTTCGGGGAGCGATATTTGGCAGTCGTGAAGTAGAGACGTGGCAAATTTATTATGGAAAAATATTCGATAAACCAACATTTTTTAATTGTTAAAACATTTTATCAAAATCAATCACCGATTACTGTGGCGATGAGAAAGTTACATGAAATTTTTGGGAGAAACAACGTGCCAACAAGACGCACTATTTATCGTGTAGTGAATGATTTCGAAGAAAGAGGGTCTGTAGCTGATAGAGCCAAGCATGGACCACAACGTACTGCAAGATCGACTGAAAACATTACTGCTGCTCAAGAAAGTCTTCAAAACAATCCAGGAACTTGGTCTTCAAAGAATAACTTTGGCCACAAGGATTTGCATTTGTTTCCATTTAAGATTCAGTTGACACAAAAGCTTCTGCCATAAGACCATTTACGCCGCCGTACATATGCCAATAATATGTTCAGCTCGCCCATGACAACCCCGATTTTCATGAAAAAATTATAATGAATGACGAGACACATTTTCATTTGAATGGATATGTAAATAAACAGAATAGTCGATTCTGGGTAATTTAAAACCCTCAACCTTCAGCAGTCACCTTTGCATCCATTAAAAGTGACAGCCTGGTGTGCAATTTGGTCAGGAGGAATCATTGGACCTTACTTCTTGTCAATGAGGAGCGATATCGTGATATGATTGAAAACTTTTTAACGCTTCAAACTGTATGCTTTGGGCTTGATGAACATGTGGTATCAACAAGACGGTGCCACATCGCATATAGCCAGGATCACAAAGGAATTACTGTGAGATCTCTTTCCACAACAAGTTATTTCAAGAAATGGTGATGTTGATTGGCCTCCACGGTCGCCTAATTTAACTGCTCCAGACTTCGTTTTGTGGGCATATCTGAAAATCAAGGTTTATGCACACAAACCGGAAATGCTTAAGCAACTCAAACGAAGTATTCGTAATGAAATTAATGAAAAACCGCGTGAAATGTGTGAGAATATAATTAAAAATGTGCTCGCATTTGTGAGGCTAATAGAGGCGGACATTTATCTGATATTGTATTCCATGCATAATTATCGACATTAAATAAAACACTTATCAATATAAGATCCATTCTCTTTCATTTAATCGAAAATTATAAACAAGCATAGTAGTAGACCTTCCCGATGGACACCCTGTATTAGTGTATATTTATACAGTATGGCTGATGCATATTTGGAGATAATAAAAGGAATTATCTTTCCAGAATTTTACCGAAGAAGAAGAATCACTTTCAACTAGTTCAACAAGATAGTGCAACTCATCATATAACTAGCCTGTTGACTTGCTGTCAAAATTCCCCAATTAGCTGATTTGAAAAATCTCCACATTTCGTTGGCCCCCAAAGTCTTCTGACTGAATTTTTTGAATTTTTTCTTACGTTTTATTAATAAAAAAAAAAAACAAAACCCAAACTTGGTATTACGAATTGAAGGAGAAGTGTAGGAGATCGAAGCGCTTGGAATTATTTGCTACGGACAGCGTATAACAGATAAGTTTGTCTATTCCTGTCGCCACCTAAGAAGAAGAAAAAAAATTTTTTCTTGCGAACATTAAGTTTTCAAAACAAAATCAACAAATTTGAATGATTTAAAGCAATGCGTTCAACGATAAGAGAGGCTCAATGAGTATGAGACGTTCTTCCATTTCATATTCATGGGTGATGGGGAATTTGTTTTTATTCCTTTCAAACAGACGCTACTGTGGGCTACCTTCCCAGAAAAGGACTATTGGGTTTATGTTAAATAGACACATCCCATCCTTCCCTGTGTGAGAAGATCTTTTAGTATTTTTTCATCTGCAAGTGAAAATGTGCAGAATCAGCCATTAAGATCTAATCGAATACGTTTTTAAATGTAGCCCGTTTGTCTTGTTAACTTTTACAAATGCCCACATTTTTCTCTTTAGTTTAATTAAATACAAATTCATATTATTCGTTAAATAATTAGATTCAGGATTTAAAAAGTAATGCCTTTACTGTGACTTATGACTCAATGTCTTGATACAATACGAGTAAGCAGCAAAAAAATAGTGACCATCAACTACGCTGGATGACGTATGATATAGCTTGGATGTCGTCATTTTTACAACATTTGTTCTTAACACAATTTAGGTACAACAAATGGAAATTTTTGTGGCGCCACTAGAATATACTTTGTGAGGTCAAATATACTTTGTACATTTTAGGACATGACATGGCAGACCTCATGTCTGGCGATATTAAATAAGTAGTTGAATTCAACAAAATGTAGATTTCAGCTATTGCCAAATGTTTGATTACAGTTTATTTTGCACTTTAGTATGGCTAATTTCAATAGAATTTTTATAAATTTTACATTGATCTTTAATTTTGTGATATTTATCTTAATATGTTCGAGAAATGGCCGATTTCCAAGAATTAAGACTTATTAATATCATAGATGCACACTGTAAGCTCTTCTCAATAATAAATTCTTGAATCTTTAGGGGCAATAATAACCGAAATAACACGCACAATAATACTCGTGTGTAAAAATGAGGTCAAATCTAAGATGAACTGCAGGCCGTCCTATTTTCGCCATAAATTGTTGACGACTAAAACTGCCAATATATCCAACTAATATCCTCATAGAGTGTTTCCTTATTTGATAGAATTTGATGTCATATTAATGCAGGTCTATGCTATTTGCCATTTATTTATTATTATTTATTTGCTATAAGAAACCAATATCAAAATTCTTTAGAGAATACCATAGTATGCTTGCAGGCGTAATTCTAAATCATTGCATAAAACATGGCAGACATTTAATTTGTTCGAACCTACGGCGAACCTAATTCAAACCTCAACTTTCGCCGATGACACTGCATTCATGAGCATTAGCACTTGCCCATTAATGGCTTCTAGACAACAGCAATCTCATATACACACATTAGAATCTTGGCTCGAAAAGTGGAAGATAAAAGTAAATGCCACTAAGAGTGTACAGGTTACATTCTCTCTTAGACAGAACAATTGCTCAGCCCTCACTATTCACGGTAGTACCATACCCGCTCATAACCATGTGAAATATTTCGGTATTCACCTTGACCGACGCCTCACCTGGAAAAATCACATTGACTCAAAAATCATACAATTGAAGTTAAAAATGGCTCAACTCCACTGGCTTATTGGCTCCCAGTCTACTCTCAGTTTGGAAAATAAAATCATCATCTACAAAACCATATTGAAGCCAATATGGCATCCAATTGTGGGGAACGGCATCGGCTTCTAACATAAATAAGCTATAGAGAAGACAATCAAGAATACTGCGCCAAATTTGTGGTGCCCCATGGTATATTAGGAATGATAACATACACACGGATTTAAACATTCCTTATATTTCCGAGGAAATAAGAAAATTAAGCAGGTCATATGTGTATATCGAAGTTGTCCTCCCACTCAAACCCACTCGCTCAAAACCTCCAACATTTTCCCGGTCATATACGGCTAAGAAGAAAGGACACGCTAGACTTTGTCCGGTGATAAAAATTTCGACTCGCCAAAAACAAGATCCGGCAATGGCAGGATACTTCAGCTTAAGATAGGATTAAGATTTGAATACTTATTGTAAATTTCGAAACAAAGATCCAATAAAGAAAATGAATGAAAAAAAAACCTACGGCGAATGTCTGTTGAGACTTCTATTTTATTCTCATGTGTGTTTAGATCTCCACATTGCTCTTCTCTATACTATTAGTTGTAGAGGCAGATAACATAAGCATTTCAACTCTCTTTTATCTCATATACTCTCCTAAGATTTGAGCAAGCTAAATATCTATCATATCGTAGATATCTTTAGAAATTTGTAGCAATGGTTTCCTTTATCTTAAAAATTGTATAACGCATACAGTAAAAAGAAATCCTTTATTTTTCCAATAGATGGCTTTAGTAAACTGTATCCCGCGTTGTATAAATGTAAACGGGTTATGCTAGATGGCGTTAGAAAGTTAAGACGTACATTAGCAAAGAAAAAATAAGCCATATTGTATAGTTTTTCTTCGGTGAATGCGAAAATGTGAATAGTGTTTATAGTCCAGATAGTGTAATAGCAAATAATGCGCAATTTTTCTTTAATTGATTCCATTAAGTTAATTCTGTTGTTAAATATGCAACATGCTCTGAAATACTAATTGTCGGCAAAATAAGAGAAATAGTCGAGTTGGACCATCATGCCCAGAAGCTAAATATTGCACAATAAAAACTTGTAACTACTTAATAATATGGCTTATAATTACTTAAATAAGGCTGAATTTCTGTCTGCCAATCTTTACTGAACCAAAACAAAATAGACCCATTTCTGAAGTGAATGGTGACTGCTGATGAAAATTCGATTGCTTACAAGAACTTCAAGCGCAAACGGTCATAGACGAATCGGTGTGAGTCGACGCAAATGCCAAAATTCACAGCCAGCAAGATTTTGCTAAGTTTTTGGTGGAAATGGCAGAGACTCATCTACAATGCTCTCCTCCGTTCAAGCTCTTAATTCAGACCTGTACTATCAACAATTGAATTAATGGCAGCAGTCGAACTGAAGCGGCCAGCTTGGGCCAACAGGAGACGAATTGTGTTCCGTAAGGACAAAGCCAAGCTATACACAGCGATAGCAACTCGATAATAGCTTTTTGAGGAGGTTCCTTTCCATTCACCTTATAATCCGGGCCTCTTTTGTCGATGAGAAATGATTTTGCTGATAACAAAAATCCACTCCAGAGAAGATTGTGAAAATCGGATGTCCAAGTATTTTGCCAAAAGAAAACAGAGTTTCTATGAACAGGGCATTATTTGGGCAGGGCATTATAACTTGTTATCGAAGTTACCGAAAAGGGTGCATATTTAACATCATTGGGGTCATCCTTACTACGTTTTAAGTTTCAAGTCTCCACGTTGTTTATTATGTTTATTTGCGCCATCAAACTAAACGATCTCGGTGAATTTGTAAACATGAAAAGAATTGGTCACCGTTATGTAATTTAATATTTCCATTTGAAAGGTCTCAGTCCAAACAATGTTAAAGTCCAGCTGGATTCTACTCTAGAGGAGTCTGCTTCTTCGACTGTAAAATATTGGGTAGCAGAGTTTAAACGAGGTCGTACGAGCTGCCAAGACGAACACCGTAATGGTCGACCAATTGAGGTGTCCACGCCAGACACGATTAAGAAAATCCACGAAATGGTATTTGATGAAGGTGAGTGAGCTAACTGAAATGATTGAAATGTTGAATTGGCATTTGAAGATGAGAAAGCTGTGCGCAAAATGGGTGCCGCGCTTGCTTTCAATAGAGCAAAAACAGCGTCGTGAAGACGTTTCAGTAGAATGTTTGGTAATGTTTCGCCGCAATAAAGCCCCGATGTTTTCGTTGATTTATAACCATAGATGAGACATGGGTCTACTACTTCATGGGTGGTCCACCTGAGACAAAAGAAAAGTCAAAGCAGTGGACTGGAATGGGAGAATCGTGTCCAAATAAGGCGAAAAATATGAATTGTGTTTATAGTTCAGGTAATGTAACAGCAAATAATGCGGAATTTTGCTTTCATTACGTTAACTCTGAAGAGGGCTGGAATAGAAGACGGTTCCATCCGCAGGCAAGCTCATGGCGTCTGTTTTTTAGGATGCCCATGAGGGTTATTTTTATTGATTATCTTCAGAAAGGAAAAACCATCAATGGCGAATATTATGCTAATATATTGCAGCGTTTAAGTGATGAAATTAAAGAAAAAAGACCGCTTTTGGCGAAAATGAAAGAAGTGAAAGTGTGTTGTTTCATCAAGGCAATGGTTCAGTTCAAACATCCACTATTGCGATGGCCAAATTGAATGAATTAAAATTCAATTCGCCAGATTTAGCTCTATCGGACTGTTTTCTATTTCCAAACTCGAAAAAATGGCTCGGTGGTGAAAGATTTGCCAACAATGAGGAGATGGAGTCTACGGTTGACAACTATTTTAAGGAAAACTACTTAAAAAAAACTGTAATTTTACTATAAACAGGGTATAGAATCTTTTTGAATATCGCTGGAAAAAGTGTAACGAGCTAGAAAAAGACTATGTTGAAAAATAAAGAAAATTGTGCCCAATTTTTTTGTGTCCTCTTTGTTAGATCGCCTAGTTTCGGGACCGCTCTCGTAAAAACCCATGGCTTAAAGTTCAACAGCTGTTTGAAACGTAAACAAACAGATAAATACAAACATAAAACAGCTGTTTTTAAAATAATGCTTAAATATGTTATTATTGTTTAAAATAAATAAATCGAAACTGTCACATTCCAGAAGCATTGATAACAATGTTTTTTCAAGAGATTTCGTAAAATAATTAAATAAATTTTTCAATACAGATTATCCGATGACACTTTTTCAAGTGGTCGCTCTGCTCTGCGCCCACTTGCTGCCTTATCACTGCTTGCTTGCCTCCTACTAGAAGCTGGCAAGCAAACGATAATACCGATCGACCACTTTGCGAATGAACGACGAATTCAATTATTTGACTACTTTAAACAATAAATAAAAGCACAACATTTTATTCATATATAAACGCATAACCAATTAATCACATTTGTAAACAAACCGAAATTAATAGAAACAAAGCAAAAAAAAAAAAAGGCAAGAAAATAAATAGTTCAAAATCGTCGATGTCGGCCTTTTATCGCTGCTTTCAGGGTTTGGCCGTCGCCAGACGAAATTTGTAGGGGGAAAAAATTATTGTTAATGTGTCATTCGATGACATTTACCGTTTATTTTATAGATTTTTATTTTATGATTGGCTATTAACCGTTTCATTCACAAGAAACGGTAATATCGTTTGAGGTGAAGTTTCGTGGTTTCACGGTCTTTACATGGCAAGTCGAATACATGTAATGTAAACCCTTAATTGAAACTTGGAATCGCGAAATTTGTACATCCCCAGTAACAATACTGGTGTGAGTAAATTATTCGTGAAATGCAATTTCCGAGTGCTTGGAGCAAAAATATACAGCAGCTGCCGTGCCATGACTTTAAAGTTTTCTTCAGAGAGACTTTAATGCCAAAATACAAAGGGACAAATTCAATTTGCATAGCAACACTTGCGATGATGGATTCGGAATAAATGGAAACACATTTTAACACAAAGATGTGCCATTTAGAATGACAGAACAGAACAGAAACCAAATTAATCTCGTGATCACATAAGGAAGACACGCTTCTTGGAGCAAACATAGACTTAGCTTACGAGTTAGTTGCCGCTAAGATATGCACAAGATTGTGCAGATTGAGCAGAGCGAAATGTGTGCTGAAGCATAAATAAACGCCCGTCATAAAGTTAACTATTCGGGTGTACCAGAGGAATTTGGTCGTCGCAGGTGAAGCAAGCCTTGTTTTTGTTCAATTGCGGCAACTAAATTTCCCGGCATTTCGATAATACCAACAGAGTTTTTCACCATTTTGATTTCAAAAACCGAATTTAACAATTTTTTTATCGCTTTTACCGATGTTCTTAAGATTTTGTTCACACTAACCGAATTTAATACTAGTTCAGTTGCAATCACAGAATTGTCTTTGGTTTTTGTTAGAGCAATCGAATTTTTATTACCGCAACCTAATCAATTTCTTTAATCGAATCCACTATCGAATGAAGTTTTATTTTTTTATATCAGTTTTTACATTAACACCGAAACGAAAACACAACTGTGGTAGTTAAAACATACGAATTCGTTATCGGTTCTACCGAAATTATCGGTTGTGAAAGACTCCAAAATCGGTTGCGGCCAATTCTGATGTGTCAACCTAATTTTTGTGCGAGCATGCTTAACCAAAAATTGTGGGTCGTCGGTGTGGTACGAGACAGTTACGACCTCTGTGGGATGTCGTTTGATACAGTCATGCCAGCGGGTAATACCGCTTCCCTGTATGTCTGTGTATGGAACGGTTTCCACGGATGCCCTGCAGATATTGATGAGAGTGGCTGATATAGACCTTGTAAGGGATGGCCTTGTAAGGCCATAGAAACCCTAAGTAGGGCAGAACGTAGGGCAGTTTTGGGAGAGTGTGTGATAACCAGATAGCAATCCAGATGGGATTAGTCGTACAAGGATAGAGTCACATACACTTTCGTGCGGGTCGTTTGCTTTGTCGGTGGAAATCCTGACTTTGGTTTTAACTTGAGTCTAAGCTTCATATTGGCGGGGCGTGGTTCTTTGAACGAGTTTCTGTTCAAAAGCGGTCTGGCCGGAAGCAGATCTTGTGATTGTAGACATCAGATAGGAGATTGGAAGCATGTTTTATGCGACTGCCTTCTGTGTGATGATATTAGGAACTTGAAGGCAGTAGGGATTGTGAGAGTTGGGGACAATTGGGAGGTGACGGACATGTTGTCTTCAACGAACAGCCTGACCGAAGTACGTCACTCTGCAGGCAGATTGTTTGCAAGGCGTCGGGGCAGAAGAGAGCGTAGGGTAGATAGCTTTAATTTCGCTTGCTGTTGGGGGTTAAGAGTTTTGTTGCGGAGATGCACTGACATATGTATTGTACAATGTACGATACATGTGAATGTGTGTTGTAGCAGCATCCCTCTTTTCTATATACGCTTGCACATTACAAGGGCGTGTAACTGCATCTGCAGCTGCGACCTGTTGCAGATCCATGTCTGCGTTTCGTACAAGCGTGTACGATCTACGACATAAAAGAAAATGATTTGCGAGGTATGATGCAGCAAAACTGGAGCAGTTTTTGTCTGCAAAACCTTGACCAGAGCGTTTTCTTCTCTGATAGCACGGGAGATCAGGGGCCCCAAGAGCAGTTTGTTCTTGTCTGACCGTGGCGCAGGATTGCTTGTGGGAGCATCGTGCTGGCTAACCGAACACATATTGTTAGTAATCTTACATTACATCAGGTTCTCCTGAAGGTAATGCGGGAACTTGGATTTGATTAGGTTGAGGTTAAGTGAGGACTTCATACCGGTGTCTTCAAAGGTACTTTGCCTAAGAGAGGAAACAAGAACTGAGAACATTTTCCAAGGGGATATCCTTCTTATTTCAAATGTGCTTCGACTGATCCTCCCGGATTAGTCTGAGTTCCCCAAAGGGACGCTGACTATCGCAAATGCAAATAAAAAAACAACAGTTCCATATGTGGTAGCACACCGTGAGTTAGGCTTTCAAAGCAAGACCCACGTTAAATTACCACAGTTGGTTGATTAACAAAAAACTAAGATATTGTAAAAATCATAGCCTCACTATAAGGAAATTAATCATCTTACATATCTTGAATAGGACATGGGAGAACTCCTCGCCTTCAGCTCACTACACACACATTATCTTTTTAGACTTTTTCAAAGGGACCTACAGTTTAACGACCATTCCAAAAGTCAACTTTTACGAGACCTGTCGATTACTCGACTATTCGAAGTGCTCGTCAGACATACCTAGATGACAGCCGCTCAAAGAACGGCAGATAATTGCATTGCGGCTGGAAGCTACGATCATATGAAACGTAATCCCATATTTTGACCACTAAGTCACAATCGGCCCGGAACAACCACAGCAAATTTCTATGAACTCCTTCAATCATCGCACAGAATGCCTGTAATCCTGATGTTCCTAATGGTAATGGGAATTTGTAATACTAAAATAGGCACACTAATGATACAAACATTATCGGCCGAAAATTGCTTTATGTTACTGCAGTCTTTTCAACCATTGAGAAGATGTCCGCAAAAATTGTTCTAAAGGGAAACTAGAAGAATGCCAAATTATTTTTTTCGACGAACGGATAGTTCCTTTGCGATTTTGCGTAAGTGATGACAATTTTGAAGTTGTGGATGATTTTATGTATTTTGGCTCTGGCAGTAATAAAATTAATGATACCAATTTAAAAATAAGAAGTATATTTTCTTCTAACAGATGACAACTTGGGCTTAGCACAATACCTGGATTGTGATGCAATCGGATAATTCAGAGAGACTTCATAATGGACTCATCATTCGTTAACATAGAGTACTTTCATCTTATGAAACACGCGCTGTATACCGGCATCTGTGTAGTTTAGTCGTAAAAGTTAAATTAATATAGAGGAATTATCTACATGTGCGAGTAGTAGGCTTAAGCAGATTCTTTGTTTGATAGAGTTTGATAGGATTTTGGTTTAAGTCCATGATCCTTACTATTTACCAGTGGCAGAATGGCTGAGATATAACATCCTCACCACTGTGGGGATTAACATATTCTCTGATAGTCAAGCTGCCATTAGATTCCTGAATTCCGTCTTCCTAAACTCAGCATCAGCCCCGAATTGCCGCAAATCTCTTAACGAGATGGCTCAGCATTTCAACATTCACCTTATGTGGGTGCCGGGCCACAGGAACAAACCAGGGAACTGCAGAGCAGATGAGTTGGCAGGACTAGGGACAACCTTACAGACTCCAGTCAAATTGGAGTCATTGGGCATGCCTCTAGCCACTTGCAAGCTCCTACTGCGAAATGGTGCATATTTAGCGACGAATGGTAGGTGGGTGTCAATCCAGACAGATGTGGTCTCGCCTAGATCTGAAGCGTTAACACACAGTGCTGCTGCTATTAAGACCTGACGTCCCATTGCTTGTATCCATCATGGCGGACACTGTCTGATTGGAAGACATGCAGTGAGATTGAAGATTGTGACTAGTGACTTCTACAGGAGATATAGAGATGAAGAGGAGGAGGAGTCCATAGAGCATCTTCTTTGCAATGCCCCGCCCTAGCGACCAGACAGGGATAAACACTGGGCTCTTCTTTCTTTAGGAACTTGGGAGATCTGGACAATATATATATGTCCGATTTAAGAGCTTCTTGAGGCGCTCAGGATGGCTCAACGGGGGAAACTAGGGACATTCTTATCTCTAGTTTCCGTGGTATCACAATGGACTATGCTGTCCAAGTGAGTCTGTCTATTCAGACTGCCACACTGACCTAACCTGCTATTTATCAGCAATATGAAATCAATCGCAAAGGGCTCTACAATAACACCATTGCATGCCTTCAGGCATAATATAAATCTACCCCTCAAACATTGGAGACATTCAGTTTGCTCGACTCTACTCTCCATAGAGAGTGGAGCGAGTTTGTTTCTCTACATAATTTCTCCCCTATGGGTTTAGTGCCCCATAATCAAACTCTATCAAACAAGATAAATTCGCTTGGGCCTACTAGTCAGACATTTTATATGTTGGAGCCCAGAAAGAGTTGGTTCTCTATAGTATTCCCCTCTAACACCCATTCGCTAAAAGAAGCCGGTTTTATGGGCAGACAACTCTTGATTCTTGCACCGCAATAATATGCCACTTCACACCGCGTTGTACCTAGAAAAATTCAATTAATATCAATCCAAAATCATCGTTTTCGCCACATTTAGTTCCTTGTGGCTTGGCTTCTGGCTATTTCCTAAATATTAAAAACTACTCTTACTTTTTTGACACAGTAGTATTGTACATGTAGAAAAATCCCTATGAAGATGATTTTTATACGGAAAAAAAAGTGAGAAACACTTCGTTTAAGAAAAATTCGCGTAGTCAATTATCTATACAAAAGTCCATTATAGTTTTTATAAAGAAAAGTATACGTGGCAGTATTTTTCATGTGGAAAAGTAATTGTGGGAACACTTTTCACTTAAAAATATACTTTTGAAAACGATACGTAGAAAAGAGATTTAAAAAAACTCAATATTTCGGAAGATACTTTGAAAAAGGTGGATGGAAAATGATCAATTTCTTTCAAAATAAAAGTGATTCATCAACTTTGCTGATCATTTCATAAGAAATATCATTCATAACTTATAATGATCTTAATTAACGAATGCTGCAACTGATTTGTATTGAAATGATTGATATATTTTTTTTAGCATTGATTTGCAATCGCAGATCTTCCAGCACTCCCGCCTGCAACTTTGTAATGCAAATACAAATAAGAATAGCAAAGCTTTTAAATATTTCATATGATGTCAATAAGCGGATGACTCAGCCTGGGATAAAAATAAATAATATAGAAAAGTAAAATAACAAGGCCGCGCACATATTTCATTGTAAGCAAATAACAATAGGAATAATAATTATTCCAATCATAAGACTAAGAAGAGGTGATAACAGGCTTTTCGAAAAGGGAGAATACTGTAACATGGCTAATGAAATCAACATATAAATAATAAATACTTGGTAGCATATTTCTCTCCTCTCCCCAGCTGCTATAAACTTAGTGCTTATGCAATTGCATATTTTGTTAGCTGATATCTTGAGTGAATTTTAATTTCTAGTGGGTGAAACTCTTGCATTGCAATCATACTTCATCATGTTCCTCAGTAACAAAAGCAGATGTTATAAACAAATGGTCGTTTATTGATTTATAACTAGGTTATTTATTAATTTTTTACTTGAAAATATTAATATTACATATTTCTGCCTCAGCTCAGCTAACGAAAAATTTGTTAACATCATAATTGTTCTGCTATATCTCATTTATTTGATTACTGGATCACGGATAAAGATTTATTAACTGATTAATAAAACACCGCCCACCCACTATAGGCAGTCGTGGAAATTTGCTAGTCATTTCATTCAATGAAATGACCTCATGACTATCAAAATTTTTGATTATATTATCGGCTTTAACAGAGAAGTACGTAGTGGAGTATTAGTCACATTTGTATTTGTTTGCAACTCATACGTATATCATATTTGTTGATATGACTTAAGCTCCATCTATCGATCATCTATTGCATCAGCAGATATGAAAACGATAGCTTACCGTAATTGGATGATCGTCGGCTGAAGGTAGGTGAGCTAGCTGAAATGATAGACATTTCAAAAAGTGCTACACGTACATCGTATATTGAACGAATATTTGAAGATGAGACAGCTGTACGCAAGCTGGGTGCCGCGCTTGCTTTCAATAGAGCAACAATGGCGTCCTGAAAATGATTCAGTAGATGCTTCACCGCAATAAAGCCGCATTGTTACGTCGATTTATAACCATGAACGACACATGGGTACACTACTTCACACCTAAGACAAAGGAACAATCGACGCAGCCGTCGGAACGGAGAATCGTGTCCAAAGAAGGCGAAGACGATTCCGTCTGCAGGCAAGGTCATGGCGTCGGTTTTTTTGGATGCACATGGGATTATTTTTATTGATTATCTTCAGAAAGGAAAACCATCTACGGCAAATATTATACTAATTTATTGCTGCGTTTGGGTGACGAAATTATGGACAAAAGGCCGCATTTGGTGAAAAAATAAACTTTTGTTTCATCAAGACAATGCTCCAGTTCACACATCCCCTATGGCGATCGCCAAAAATTAATGAATTAAAGTTCGAATTGCTTCATCACTCACCTTATTTGACAGATTTAGCTCCCTCAGACTATTTTCTAGTTCCAAACTTGAAAAAATGTAGGTGGAATCTGCGGTTGACGGCTACTTTAAGAAATTCCACAGTTCTTATTATAAGCAGGGTATAGAAACTATTGAGTACTGCTGGAGGAAATGTATCGAGCTAAAAGGAGATTTTGTTGAAAATATAAAGAAAATTGTTCCCAACTTTATTGTATCTTCTTTGTTAGGTCGGATAGTTTTAGGACCGGCCTCGTATAAGCTCCAAAATGTATGTATGTGACTAAACAACATCTGAAAATTTTAGTATTACAATTCCCATTTTTTATATATTTTCATTGCGTATTATCGTCTAACAGCTCACATATCAATAGCAATAGTTAAAACTGCTTCTGCTTGAATATGATTAAATGTATTTGGGTCGAAATTCAACCGCCACCTAATGCCGCGGGCTTGGAACTCTGGTGGTTATATATGTATTATTACCGCATTGAAACCTCTTATAACATTCTTCTCCTCATTTTTTTTCTGCATGTACAACTATTCTCTAGTCTAGACCAATAACAGACCTGAAACATTTAGAGAAAACATCTGAAATGAAATTTGATTTGATGAAATGATTGATTTGACGTAAACCATTCGTATGTATACTAAAGGAGATAAACCTCTTATAAAGAGTCAATTTCTCTCCGTGTATTTTATGGACTAGGCCAATAACTTGTTTTGAAACAAACCTGTAGTATTTAGCGGAAATATCTTGATGGAAATATGATATGATATACGAGTAGAGACTAGTTTATAGCAGTTTTATAGCAAACATCAAACGAATAAGAAACCGGGAATTAAAAAGGGGGCAGAACGATAAAGTAAAGAAAATGATCATTTTCTATACATAAAGATAAAAAGAAATTGGCGAAAAGGATAAATAACATCCACATTAACCCTGAAACTTGAAACATTTCTTTCAGAACCAAATAAAATATAGGATAATTATGGGTAAGAGAGCTGGACGATTAAGACAGACTGTAAGGCACCAATCTTTATATGAAATATGAATATAAATTGTAAGTGACAGAAATATTTATATAATGAGTGAAGTTTTATTTCGGCTGAATGGACGGTGCCACATAAAAATACCAGAAAGCAGGAAACAATTTTAAAACATTTTTATTAAATTTTAAAGAATTTTGCATAGAAAATATATTGTCAGTATATTTCTATGATGTTTTGATTCTTTGTTTTAAATTTTCAATTGTATCTTTCTTTCAAGTGTATCTTTTGTTTATCGATGTTTATGCATAACAAAAACCCTTTCGGTATTTCTGTGTGCCATTAACTTTGGCCAATAAACCTTGTGGGGCCACTCTCTCTTCGCTCTAGCGCTCGAATGCATATGGCCATAAAATACTATAGAGCCAGCAAACCATCCAAATGGGACGAATTTATTCGAAATACATTTCAACACACAAAGAAGCTTCATATTATCTAGAATGCCGACAGATGTGCTCGTTCTAAATTGTAACCATGGCAAACAATATTGGCGATTTTTTAAAGATTTGGCGATTTGGTTGGGATCTGAAAACGATTTAGATGTGATGATATTTTTGTGACTACAAGGATTAGTTGTAGTTGGGATTTGAAAACGATTTAGATATGATGATATTTTTTTGTGACTACAAGGACAGTTAGCTGTTGTAAAGTTTAACTAAAGTTGAATTAAGTCGTTTGTATTACTGTCTCTACTAAACTTCACATTAGATCCTAAAAACCATTCAGATAATTTTAAAATTATGAAGATTTTCAAACCAATATAATGTTTTTTAATCGGCTAAGGCAGAAGACAAAACATTTTGGCTTTTATTTCTAAATTTAGGCAATATTTTGACATAGCATAGGCAATATTTCAAAAACGATGGTTAGTACTCAAAACTATCATATATATAAAGTATAGTAAAAAAAGAAAATCATTATTGCTCCAATAGATGGCTTTAGCAATCTAAATCTTACGTTAAACAAGTAAGTATAAGTATAATAAGTACGGTGATTCGGCGCACAAAAATCCATTTGCAATACACAATTCTGGGCCAAAATTCTTTGTTCGTTCGGTGTTTTTATACCTATGCATTAGAAAAATCGCAAAATACATTTAAGGTAAATGAGCTGACAAAATCGAGCAATGTAAACAAACTAAATGACAGATCGTTCTCAAATTCTACGTCAGTATAGAGACCAGTTATGGCAACTTAGGGACAAAAATAATTTTGAAAATCCTTTAAAGCAAGATCATTTACAAGATCAATTGTCGGTATTTTTTTTTTTTTTTTCTTAAAAAATTTCATCAAATTTCAATTTTTTTTTTTTTTCTTAAAAAAAAATAGCATCTTAGTCGTTTTCTTTTTTTGGCAGTGTGCAGCCGGCGAAATTTTATTTTAAATAATACGAATTTAGTAAAAATTTGTAAAATTTTTCTTCTTTAAAAAACAAGAATTGAACATTTGTTTAAAAAT
>JAHXMU010025926.1:284139-301463 GCA_019455685.1 Philornis downsi | reverse complement strand
AAAAAAAAAGGGAGAACTTAGTTGCGCATCAATACCAACTGATGATGTACCAATAACATCGACTTAGTCACAAAGGAATCTGAAGATGGACTTGTCACGGAGTCCGAAACGCGTCATTCTTGTGAGTGATTGCCGAATTGACTGTTACCCTAACCAAATACTTAAAAACATTTTCAGTTATGAATTCAGTTGAAGGCGTTGTTAGCCGACTATAACGAGAAAAACCTTCCACTATATCTCTAACATTTTTCAATGCACTGTACCACTCATATGCACCCATATTTTGATAAAGTCGATTCACGGTAAGCTTTCTACCATACAAAATTTAAGAAAATCCTTTATTAAATCTGGGATGGATTGACAAAATCGATTAAATCAAATTGCAGATTGTCCTCAAACTCTGCTTCAGCATAGAGGACAGCAATTGTGCCAACTTAGTGACAAAAAAAAAAAAGAATTATGACAGTCTGTATTTTGTATGGCAGAAAGTCATATGAAAAATCCTTTATTTAACAAGTTTCCCCCTCGCTCAACACACCTGAGATGGACTGACAAAATCGATGAAATCAAATTGCAGATCGCGCTCAAACTACGCTTCAGCATAGCGACAAAAAAAAATTATGACAGTCTGCTTAAGCGAGAGTTTTAAATGATCAATTTTTTTTTTTTTTTTTTTTTTTTTTTTAAAATATTATAGTATTAAAAAAACATTGTTTTTAATTTGCAAATTTTTTTTTTTTTTTTTTTTTTTTTTTTAACAGATTATAGGATTCAAACGATAGTGATCGGTATATGCCAATTATTGATTTGAATTTCTTGTTTTTGTTTCAAGCTAAAGGTAACACAAAACAATAATAAAAAACCGCACATAGCAAAGTAAATAAATCCACAATGAGCAGAGATTATTACCTTTAGTTTGACAGTCGTATGGATATCAACAATTAATTTTTTTGAAATTTCCATGTAACTTTGTTATCTTAGGTTCTTCAACACTATTTTCCTACTAATCGTCAGTAACTTCAGTACTTTTACATTTATAAAGGGTGTCCCAACAAGAAGATTTAAATTTAGGGGTCACAATAATGCTCCAAAAGAGTCAACTGTAAAGAGATTAATGGATAAATTTGCCAAAACTGAATCTGTTAGTGATGTAAAGACAACAACGCGCCTTCGACCAGGTCGATCGACCGAAAATGTAGCAGCTGTACGTGATGAGGTCGCTCAAACTCCATCCACCTCCGAATCCACTATGCAGCGAATTTTGACGAAAGATTTGCATCTTCATGCATACAAAGTTCAATTGACTCAGGAACTGAAGCCAGTTGACCATGGACAGCGAAGGGAGTTCGTTAATTGGGTATTGGAGAGACAACATGAAAATGCTGATATTGCCGATAAAATGATCTTCAGTGGCGAGGCCCATTTCCATCTTGATGGCTTCGTCAATATGCAGAATTGTCGCATTTGGGGTGAGGGAAATCCTCGAGTGATTCACGAGAAGCAAATGCATCCTCAACGTGTCACTGTGTGGTGTGGATTTTGGGCTGGAGGGATCATTGGACCTTTTTTTTATCAAAATGAGGCATGTCAAGCGCAAACAGTCAATGGTGTTCGGTATCGTGAAATGATAACCAGTTTTTTCGGGCCTAGAATTGAAGAAATTAATGTGGAAGACATGTGGTTTCAACAAGACGACGCCACATGTCATACAGCCAGAGAAACAATTCAATTGCTGCATCAGTCATTTAAATCTTGCGTTCTTGTTGGGACGCCTTATATAAATTTATAAATTTTGAATATTTTTGATCTACTCTATTGTAAAGTACAACTTACATCCAATGCATGCATCATTGCCCTGGCAAAGGCTTCGGCATCATTTTGACTTGAGAAATTGAGACCATAGACGAATTTGGAATCGCGCCATTGATGAAACGTGGCAGTGGCTTGATTATATTTCAGTCCTTTTAAGATGGAACAATTGATGACAACTTCGTGGTCCTGCATCTTGCGTCCCACCACACGAAATGTGTTATTCTGTGGATGATGATAGATGTGGACCTTGCTAAGGCCCGGCGAGGTACCCGATGGAATCCATTTCTTTTGATTATCATCGTATACCATAACGGAGGCACGTGCTCCGATAATACTTTGTTCACTGTAAAAGAAAGAAAGAAAGCAAAATAAATATTAATTTCATAATGCAATTAACTTTAAACACTTTTAAAAGAAAGGTGGAGAGCGAACAATGTAGGTTTTATCTTATTAATACGAAACATTACCCAAATAACATTCCCGCTTAAGGGTCATTGCTCCTCTGCTAGCGGCTAAAGTATTTTGCACCATCGTTTTAAATAGAGTAATTATACTATGAAATGTTCGTTTAATTAATAGCTAATTTACGAAATTATGTTTCATTTCTTACATTGTTTATGTCTGAAAGACACAACAGTTAACACGAAATTGTACTATTGCGTTTTTTCTCGCTCTTCAGATCTGATAAAAAGCTAAGATTAAAAAATTAATTAAATAAATAGCAATGAAATATGCCAGCGCAATTACGACGTTTCACTTAATAAACAATATTTATTATTTTCTTTTTACCACTAATTGTTTTTGAACATTAGGAAAATTAAGTTTTTCACTTGATAGTTAGTCGTTTTAAACGGCGTGAGAGTTATGTTAACACAGGCCAGATGAATGATGTCGCAGCCCATGTTTCTGAAGGATTTTCGAGAGGGGAGAGTTAGAGTAGACAAAGCTATTGTCATATGTAATAGAAGATATTTACAGAATGTGTATGACGACAGCTTTGATATCATTGTTGGAAAACTGAGAGATGTTACTGCAGTCTTCTTAAACATTGAAAAGACATAAGCGGAAATGAGTTTGGCGGCGAATGAGGACAACACTAAATAAATTAATTCATCAAAGGAATATTCTTTGCACTTGACGCAATACATTGGGATAAGGGATGCATTTAGTTATGTCGTCTCCGTAAGTATAAACCGTAGTAACAAGAAATCCATAAGTTTTGCCTGACACTGAAGGCACACAGGTGGATAATATGATCCGATACATTTCAAATATACAGTAGAACTCCAATTATCCGAATCAATTCCGACCGGACCACATTCGGATAATCAAAAATTCGGATAATTGGATTTTTTCTGAAAAAAGGGGATTTTAAAGTAAAAGAGCTTATTTTTGGCATTGTATGCATTAGTAAAGTAAAAAGAAGTAAAAGTACATAAAAAGAATATATAAAAATAAAAGAATGTACATATGTACATCTGAACATTTAGGTACAAATACGATTCGGATAATCAGCGATTCGGTTGATCGGAGTTCGGATAATTGGAGTTCTACTGTACATCGTTTTGTTCAATAACGTGCTGCCATTTTGAAGCTAATTCCATTATTCAAAGGATTATGTTGAGACGAACTTTTTTTTCAGCAAAATCATTCGCCATAGATAGGTACAGATGGTAACCATCTGGTATCAAGTCCGCACTATAAGATGGTTATCTAACAATCTCCTAACTAAGACTCTGGCGCCCTACCGGCGAGTTTCTATGGATGTTTGAGTTTGACGTTATCCCAATTGAACACAATTTCTCCCTTGTTCCCTGTTCCCTGTCCCCTGTTCGATTGCTTCCTTCGGAGAGTCCTATAGTAAACAGATGTCCATTCTTGGACTACATCTGAGAAACATATGCTTTGATAGATTTTTGACAATAAACTGTTATTAAGGCACGGAGACTGGATAATGCGCTACGTAAGTCATTTTAAGAACCAAATTTTGACTGGATAATGATAGATTACTTGATAGTGATAGATTGACAGTTTATCGTGCGACCTCTTCAACATACTGTTGGAGATGATTATGAGGAAAGCTGAAGTTAACACGACTGGTACCATCTTTAATAAAAGCCATAAGTTATTCGCATATGCAGATGACATAGACATTATTGGGCAAAAACTGTGATATGTTACTGCAGCCTTCTCAAGCATTGAGAAAGTAGCAGCGGAAATGGGCCTGGTGGTAAACGAGGACAAAACAAAGTTATTGGTCTCAACGAACAAAGAGTTTGGGACGCTGTGTGAACGTTGACAGCTATAATTTTGAAGTGGTGGAAGAATTCATCTACCTCGATTCCGCTATAAACAAAACGAATGATGTCAGCATGGAGATAAAGAGGAGAGTATTGCTTGCTAACAGATGTTACTACGGGATAAGCAAGCGATTCAATGATAAAGCCCTCTCTGGACAAACAAAAATCCGACTGTACGACAGACGTTGGTTCTACCCGCCTTGTTATATAGCGCAGAATCCTAGGTTATGACGCAAGCGGATAAATCAGTACTTGCAGTTTTCGAGAGGAAAATACTCCGGAACATATATGGACCCACCATCTCTAACGGAGAGCATCAGCGTCGCATGAACAATGAACTGTATGAGCTATATGCCGACATCGACGTGGTCAAACGCATAAATATACAGCGATTGCGAATGCCCCGTTGTCGAAAGTTTTCGTCAACAAACTCGATGGACGGCACAGAAGAGGGCGACCAAAACTCCGTTAGAAGGACCAGGCTTTTGAAGTACTATCGAAGCTTGGTGTGACGAATTGGAGGAGAAGCGCAGAAGATCGAAGCGCTTGGAATTAATTTCTCCGGTGGGCGTATAATAGAGGAGGCTGTCTATTCCAGTCACCACATAAGAAGAAGTGATAGATTACAGCTGGAAATACAAAAGACAAAGTAATTGCATACATAGACGCAAAGATATGTCAACTATGATAGTTTAGGTTAGGTTAGGTCAGTGTGGCAGTCTGAATAGACAGACTCACTTTGACTATATAGTCCATTGTGATACCACGGAAACTAGAGATAAGGATGTCCCTAGTTTCTCCCGTTGAACCATCCTGAGCGCCTCAAGATATTGTCCCTTAAGTCGGACAATATCTATAACGTCCAAGTTTTAACTACGATTCAATGTTAGTAAAATATCTGCGGCGAAGGCTGGACTCAAAATTTACCATCATAGTTTAAGTACATACCTTAAGTACATACGACTCGATTCTCTTTAACGCCCCACTCCATGTTAATAGATTGCAAACTGAAACCAAACTGACTAGTATTCTTCACTAATCAGTGCATGTGTTCTAAAAAAAAAGTTAACGGTTCTGTTCCCGCAAGAAGTTTTGAACGATAAGCGCTGGAAATTGTGTAACATATGGCAGGACTATGTATACATTAAGCAAAATCAAACATTGAAGGATATCTTACAGATTTTTGATTGCGATTACCTATTGCAGCTTGTTTTATGGGTGCAGAATCTTGTCTGGTACTCTGAGACTATCAAAGTTCCAGGGATAGCAGATATGTTCCCAATGGATCTGCTTGCGGGTTAATGCAGGATAAAATACCTGATGAAGATAGCCGACAATCCTGCGAGTAAGCAATAGAAACATGACAAAATCGGTGGAATGCCGAGTGACAAGAAAGGCGAACGATGAACTCATACCGAGCTTTGGGGAAGTAGCTCGGAGAAATTGTACGGAGTTGAGCTGCTACTCGTACATAATACAAATGGCATCAAGCCCAGGTTATTTCAAAAAGTTCTTGCATAGGATGGACAAAAATGTTACATCTTACTGTTCGCAGGGGGAAGATCTACTTACGGGGTAATACCGGATAAAATATCTGATGAAGATAGCCGACAATCCTGTGAGCAAGCAATAGAAACGTGACAAAATCGGTGGAGTGGAGTGGCAATAAAGGTGAACGATGAATTCATACCGAGCTTTGGGGACGTAGCTCACGGAAAAAGTGTGGAGTTGAGCTACTACTCGTACATAATACAAATGGCAGGCATCAGGGCTTGGTTATTTCAAAAAGTTCCTGCATAAGATGGACGAATATGTTACATCTTACTGTTCGCGGGGGGAAGAGGACATCAAGAATCCTGCGCAGAAATACATTTTTTGTGTGCATTCGCGGGTCTAAAATCGGCGACAATAATAGACTAAATAACGTTGGACAATATACATGATACAGCGAACACACAGTCCCAATGAGGAACCATCATCACGAACGTGAAAGCACTTCCGAGGTGGAACATTTCCCAGAAAGAAGACAACTAGGTTTTTAGTCAGTTTACCATATGGTTGAATACAAAATGTATCACATTCCTGAAATTGGAAATTAGATTTCCTCTTTTCTTCTAAAAATGCATTTTGGTTCCAAAGTGACATCCCAAACCTGAGTTACGAAGTTCCTGACCTAATTATGACGACAGTTAGTTGTGATAGTCATATAAAAATCCGCGTGATTTGTTGTTTTCAAAGTAATTCACAAAATTTCTAGTTTGCTCCGCTTTATTTCTAATCTTTTATCATTATCAATATCAAAACTTAACTAGCAGAAGTAGTACTTCAATATATACAGGAAATTGTAGTAACAAAATGTCAATAATATTTCAAATTCCATTCATTTTTGAAAAAAAGTCAACAAGTCAAGTCTTTCTCCGGGAGAATGTTAGCGTCGAAACACCTGACGTAGATACGAATGATTCATTTCACTCTAAGTTCTGTCTTAACAAATCATAAAGGAAAAATCTTAATTTCTAATCAAAAACAATATAAATAAACAACAGGCAGGAAAGTGGAATAAAACAACAATCAAGTGTTTAAATAATTCAAAGAAGAACAAAACCAAAGACGAGATCAGCAATAAAGTAAAACATAAAATGTAATAAAATAAATTAGAAACGTTTACGTAAAGTAAAACCGTAGAAAGAATAATGTGAATATTCAACATATAAAACCGGGTGGCTGAAACGGGAATAAGAACTAGGACTGCAAACAACCTGCTTGCCCAGATGCATATGGCAACCAGAAGGATGCATATGAAAGGGGCGCAAGAGAAGTTTTGAATGGAAATGTTTGGTTGAACGTTAGCCGGATGGTGGCCGCTCGTTTTGGGAAAAAGCCAGCCGGATGGTGATGACGAACTCGTAAAGATAAAGGTGAGAATTACAGAAGCAACAGCACGTACAGATTAAGAGATATATATGTTCATTCCATTCAGTGTAAATAATTCATATGATATCTAGGGAAAAAAAAGCACCACCACTCCACTAAAGATTAGAGTCCACACTCCATTACAGTTGCAGTACTGCCACTTCACTTGGCCTACTCGCACTCTGTCTCTGTCTCTGTCTCTCTCTCTTCCTCTCTGTCACTCACTCTCTTGTTCTTTACAAAAGCACTTGTGGTTCTTCTAAGGAAATAATTAAATATCTTTAAACATTTATGGTTTTCCATGATGATGACGACGACGACGATGATAATGAGAAAGATGTTTTGCAAACATTTTTACAAGTCAAGAGCAGAATAAACGAACAACTTTACAGGTCCATGACGAAACACAACAACTTTTTAACGTTAATACAAGCATTATGAAGCGATGGTGTTACAGTTTCGCCATAACGCTTTAAAGAGAGAGATATGAAGTACTATATCTTCTATGTGAGAAAGTACAGACAGACGAGTATAACAACATCCGTTTCGCATGTAACTATGAAATGGCTGAAAAAAATGGCTTGACATTTGAGATTTTGAGATGTAAACAATTAATTAATAATGTAAACAATTAATAATTTAATTGTAACAATTAAATTAATAATTAGGCCTAATTCGGCCTACACCTTAATTTGCATGGTACACAATTGCGTAACAAAAATACCCCTAAATGGGTCAGGATAAAATTGGATGTACTAGTAAGTTTAAGCAAGAGGTTCCCTTTAGTAAATCATCCAAATGCTATATATGGAGAATATGATCGACCAGGCAAAGGACACAAAGTGGAATATTTGAATTTCTATTGATATCTTTAGAATTTTAAACGGCATATTTGAATTTCAATTCGTATCTTTCGAATATCAATTAGAATTTTTGAATTTCAATTGATGTGTTTCGAATTTCAAGTAGAATTTTTAAATTTGAATTGAAATTCTTTCAATTTTGAATCTTTGAAACGGTGTGTGTATATAAATTTCAATTGATATCTTTACAATTCCAAACGGCACATTTGAATTTCAATTTATGTCTTTCGAATATCAATTGGAATTTTGATTGACGTGTTCCGAATTTCAAGTAGAATTTTTGAATTTCAATTGAAAGTCTTTGAATTGTGAATCGTTAAAACGGTGTGGATCACAAGGACATTGATGATCTTCCCACGACAGGGGGTTACATTCCAACTCCAAACAACTTTTTAGTATTTTAAATAACCAGTAGCCCCTAGTCGAATGTTTAATAAAAATAATTGCATCAAAAGCGGTCCAATTTACTGTATAAAATTATAAAACGATAACACTGCTAAAATATAACCTTAGGGTTATATTCATAATACTGGGTTGGCAAGGAAATATTGTCCTTTTTTGTCATATTGATAGTGATTTTGTTATTTTAGAATTGTTTCAGTTCAGCTGATTAAATTGTATGTTAGACTATTACACAGCTGACATTTCAAGCAACAACATGTTACAACATTTTTAGTAATCGGTTTAACTTAAAATCGCTTTGTGAATATGCAGGTACTCCAATAAAAAGAGAAAAAAATGGCGAAAATACTCTATTTTGCTCTTTTATTTCAAAAAGGCACAGAAACATGGCGGGATGTTTGTTACCTATGTGGTTTGGATGCCTTAACAAAAGGTAGGCGCCAACGTAGGTTTATGATATTCCATTTTGGAAATTTCAAAGATGACTACGAGAGCGATCAACCAAATGAATCTGATGAGCACGAAATCGGGCTGATACATCTCTGTTCGAGAATTTGCAGAGAGGCTGTCGTACTCCACGACCATTAAAACCCATTTGAAATGGCCTGGAATCGAAATCTGGGCTCAGTAGGAACTAAAGGAAACCCACTTAACAAAGCGGGGCAAAAATTGTAATTTATTGCTTAAGTGCTGCCAAAATTGATCCCATATTGAAACCAATTCCTCCTGAAAATTAAAGATGAATCCTTTACAATCTCAATCGGAAGAGGTGCAAGTAAAAGTGGCAACTCATCAATAAATTGCACCCAAAAAGATTACGCTGTCAACTTGATAGGATTTTATGGAACTGGTTTACTTTGAACTGCTTACAAGGAACACAATAAAGCTTTATGAAGCACTGAAGGGAAACTAAACCCCAATTGATAAATCGTATTGACGTGATTTTTCAACACAACAACAACACTAGGCCTCACACATTATAGTTTGAATGTAAGGCAATTCTATAGCCACCTTATAGTCAGTCCTTTTATTGAACATAGTTAATCATCTCCATGAATTAAAAATGAATTTTCTAAATTAAATTAAATTATGAATTAAAATGTATTTTCTGAAAATTAGATTAAGTTGCATTCAATTAAATTGTATTACCTCCAATTAAAATTGAATTATATAAAATTATAATGAATTAAGTTGAATTGTAAGAGTAGGTACGTTTTAATTTTAATATGCAGGGTTATTTATTTAAAGGTTTCAAAACCGCCGGTCTGGCAAGGCTTTCAGCTGTTGAATAAATACCGGTCATCTGAAGTGTTACTTATTTAGTGAAAGTTTTGCCATTTACGACTTTGGATCAGTTAACAACCGAAGTATGCGTAAAAATAGTTAAAACTTACTATAAAAATGGTGATTGAAACGTGGGTACTTTTCATGCATTGCTGGGTGATTATGGTCGTCATAATCGACCAACTGTGCAAGGAATTGGCAAGATTATAAAGAAATTTCAAAAGACTGGAAGCGTTACAAATGTGGCCGAGAATATCGCTTCTGTTAGTGGAACTGTGTCGGATAATCCAAATTTCAATTCAGAGCGCTATGACCGTATGATAATCGATTTTTCTTTTACCTGCAATTGAAGAGTATGAACTGAACAATATGTGGTTTCAACAAGACGATGCCACGAGCCACACAATACGACCGATTTTGGGTTTCGGCATGAGAAGTCTCCAGAAAGCGTAATTTCACATTTTGGCTACGTTGGCCACCAAGATCAAGCGATTTGACGCCATTAGGCTTTTTTGGTTTGGTTTCATCAAAAACCATGTTTACGCGGATAATCCCAAACGTTGAGGCATTTTAAAACCAACATTCGTCAAGTTATCGCCGAGATACTGCCCGAAATACGAGAACAAGTGTCGAAAACTACCTCAAAAAGATCCACTGCTGCAATTAATCTACAGGCGATTGTTAAAGGGACATTGTATTCGTACATAATGGCGAGGTCCAAGCATTATAATGAAATAAACATTTCATCGAAATCATAGCTTTATATGTGCTTTATTTAACTTTACTTTTGAAACCGAAAAATGGATAACCCGGTATTAGGAATTTTGTCTTTCATACAAAACGTAAATTTGCCGTTATCAATTTTTTCCGGTACAATTTTAATCAATTTAAATAAATCAAAAATAAACTCTTAATAAAGACAAACTTTTTTAAATTTTATAAACTTTACTTTATAAATTACGAAATTAGAAATTTTAAATTTTATGAAGTTGTTCACATTTATAGGAAGCAATGTTTAATTTCTTATCTTCGAAGAATATTCTTATCGTCCTGCAAGAAGACTGCCTTGAGAGAGTCAACTATTTCTAATAGGAAAGTGTTTTCAGAGACAAACATTTGCCAAGGCAATTTCCTATCAATGTATGTTTGTGTGTTGGCAATAAGCTGCTATGTCGTTCATCTGATTGTTAAATAATTTCAACAAGTTGTTGTTTACCTGTCTGGAATGGTATATAGAATAGTACAGCTGCGGTCAAAAAAATAGCACCAAGACTAGAAAAAATATATGTAAACTATTATTTTGCAATAGTGTTTACTGATTAAGTTCAAAATATAGCATTAGACACTTAGGAAACTGTAAAACTATATTGAATAAAAAACATAAAATTTCCTTTTTATTTTGATATAAAATTTCAACTTTTTTGAAAGAACTTAAAAACAATCAGTCAAAAATATAGCATTTCAGTTCAATTTTTGGTAATAGTATACACTTAACTAAGCACAAATTTATGAAAAACAATATATTATGAATTCACTACTTCTTCGTTCTATATTTGCTTTACCGCGTTCCAAAGCGCTTCATTGCTCTTTTTTTAAATCTGCCCATAAATTCTCATTGGGATTGAGGTCTGGGCTCTGGGCGGGCCACTCCATCCATCACATTGATATTATTGTCTATAAACCACTTTGTTGCAAGTTTGCTGGTGTATTTAGGGTCATTATCTCGCTGGAAATCCCACCCCATAGCAAAGCATGAAGCATAGGACAGCATAACTTCTTGAAGGATAATAACATTAATAGTTTCATTCATTATGCTTCTTATACTAGGTATAGGTCCTACACCATAATAAGAGAAGTATGCCAACACCATTGTACTAGACCCACCGTGTTTTATAGTTTTTATGGTATAATTTGGGTTGTATTTGGCATTACCACCAAATAAAACAATTTTGGACTCATCTGTCCAAAGCACATTTCTTCACATTTCGGCTGTCCAGTTCAAATGAGATGTTGCAAATTTCAACCTTTTAGCAACGTGCTTACGAGATAGGAGTGGCACTTTTTGAGAACTACATGCATTTAACTTGTTGTCTCGCATTCGCCGGCAAATGGTCTCGACACTTGCAGCTACAGTAAGTTCCTTCTTAAGATCTGTAGCTGACTTAAATGGATCCTCCTTTGCCTCTCTGACCAAACGTTTAACCATTAAAGGCGACAAGACTCGCTTTCGTCCACGTTTTTCTGGTTTCTGGGTAAATTTCAGTGCGTTGATAATCATTCTGTTTGAGCAACCAACTAATTTTCGGATTTCCGAATATGGTTTGCTTTCAGAAACCAACACACGTTTTTCGTGCGTGCAGTGCTTTCCACGCCCCATTCTGACGAATTTACAGTTACGGAAAAAACTCTACATACACCCGCTTATTTTGTGTTTTTAAGATATTCTTAAGACAAATTATTAAAGCATTTGCATTAATATTTAAAGTACCAAAAACAAAGTTCATTTACAAAACAAAAAGTTAATTCAAAAGCATAACAATAACAGAAATAACAAAGACAATAAAAATTCATGAGAAAAAAGTCTACATACAGTCTTAAAATATTTCATTTCTTTTAAATAAATAAAAGAAAACAATACATTCTTAATACTTTGTAGGACCGCCTTGAGCTTCAATAACTGCCTGAAGACGACGTGGCATAGACATCACCAAATTTTCCGTAATACTGGGCGCAATTTCCGAACAACTACGAATAAGGGCAGTTTTCAGAGTTTCGCGATTTCTGATATCATACCTGCGCGCAGATTTTTCTAAAACGTCCCAAATATGCTCAAGTGGATTGAAGTCTGGTGACTGGGGAGGTGTATTGAGCTGCCTTGGTGCATGATAAAGAAGCCAGTCTGGAACAATATGTGCAGTGTGCTTGGGATCGTTGTCTTGTTGGAAAATCCATTGGTTTCCCAGGCCCAAGTTTTGCACAGATGGCTTCAGATTTTGTTCCAATATTGTCTTATACTGATATTTGTCCATAACGCCTTCAACAAAAACCAATCGACCAACTCCAGATGCCTCCATAGCTCCCCACACTATAACACTGCTCCCACCATGTTTCACAGTAGGTATACCATTTTTGGGGGTGCCAGTGTTTGGTTTTCGCCAAACCTTGTTTCGGCCGTCATTCCCGAAAATATTATTCTTAGTTTCATCGGTAAGTATAACTTTCTTCCAAAAATCTATTCCCTTCTGTAAATGTGCCTTAGCAAAGTCCAGGCGAAGTTGACGATTCTTGGCAGAAATAAATGGCTTTTTGCGTGCAGTTCTACTTTTAAAGCCGTTATCATGCAAAACGTTTATTACTGTTCTTGATGAAACGGTAATATTCGATAATCTTGCAAGGTATTCGGATAATTTTGGGCACTTATTTTTGGATCTTTATGGACTTCTTTAAGGACACTATTGACATCGCGTCTTGAAAGTTTCTTCGGTCTTCCAGATCGCGGCTTATTCTCGGTACTGTTGGTGTTGGTTTGATCGTTTTTGACAATAGTTTGCACTGTAGAGCGACTTAATTTTACACTTTTAGCAATTTCCCCATATGATTTGTTTTTTTTTTTGCGAAGGTTCGCCACCAAATTTCGAACTGATTGTTGAATTTCTCGTCTATTTACCATTTTTAAAGTTAAAACGTTTTTTACAAATCGCTTTCTGAATTTAAATGATTGTAATGTTTGACAAATAAGGCAAATAACGAAAACTAACGGCTTTTTCCCTTCATCTTCTTCTTTTTCTTATTCATTTTAAGAGTTGCCAATGCTGTATGTAGACTTTTTTCCCACCGATTTCCATGCTTATCGCCAATAGCTTATAAATGATCAATTTTTTCAAACCTTTTTTTCTTCAAACACTCTTAACTATTAATGTTTTAAACATTGACATAAAAATTATATTTAATATTATCACCAGTTCTCTACATTTTCAAAATAGTAGGGTGTATGTAGAGTTTTTTACTTAACTGTACATATATTGAAATAATCAATTTTATAAATTACAATATGAATTTAGCCTACCTTTAGTGTTTTTCACTTTTATTTTAATTATTAAAACAATATTTATTTTGTTTAACGATTTTTTCACACGAGGTGCTATTTTTGTGACTGCACTGATGTTAAACTTTTGTGAAATGATCGATCATTTCTAAAGAACCGTTAACTAAGTTGAGGAGAAAAATGTCTCTTAAAGACAGTAAACAGAGTACTACGTCATCGCTTAGTTATGTTCAAATAATAAGCACAGAATTTATTTTTTCATTGGTATGCAAATAGGCATGTATGTACGAGGGGTGGCTGGATAGTTATTTCAGTAAAAACAATTTTTATATAATATACCAATGAATGTCATACAGGGTGGCGCAATAGAACGTGCATATTGCATCATCTTTTTTTGCGGGGTAGAAAAGGCGGGGGAGCGCCTACATCGTTGGGTTGGCGGGCTCATGGAATTTTAGTCGCTATGAATCACTTCGACGGGAAGCGTCGCGCATTTTGCGTGCGCGCATTTTACGAGAACTCTCGTTCATATATTGCTACTAGGCGACTATATTGTGCTGAATATGGACTACGGCGAATTAGTGAAGCTCCAAGTGTTAATTTAATTAAAATATGGGTAAAGCGTTTTGAAGAGACCGGTTCAACATTTAAACCACAAGCAAATGGTCGCCCAAGAACATTTAGGACCGAAGACAATTTTGAGAGAGTTATGGAGTCACGAGGAAATCCACAAATGTCGACTCGCAAGAGATCGTCTGTCTTACAATTATCGCGACGAAGTTTGCAACGAATTTTAACATTGGATCTTAAACTGCATCCATATAAGCTGCAATTAACACAAGAATTGAAAGAGTCTGACTTCATAGCAAGGCTCGCATTTGCTAATGAAATGCTTAATCGATTTTCCAATTTTGACGATATCCTTTTCTCTGACGAGGCTCATTTCCTTATGAACGGGTTCGTAAACCGTCAAAATTGTCGTTACTGGAACAGTGAGAATCCCAAAATCAACCACCAGAAACCATTGCATAGTCCTAAAGTGACAGTATGGGCAGCAATCTCTGGCAGAGGAATTATTGGTCCTTTTTTTGAAAATGCGCGGGGCCAAAACGTCACGGTTAATACGGAACGCTATGTTGAGATGTTGGACGGATTTTTGGCTCCAGAAATTGAAAGTTCAAGAATAGTGAATTCCAGAACTTGGTTCCAACAAGATGGAGCTACCTGTCACACATCAAAAGACTCCATGGCGGTGGTGAAGCAGATGTTCCCTGGCAGACTGATTTCGAAAAGAGGTGATATCCCATGACCCCCACGTAGTCCAGACTTGACGCCTCTTGACTTTTTTTTGTGGGGATACCTCAAACACAAAGTCTACAGTAATAATCCAAGAAACATCGTTCAGCTCAACGAGAATATCCGTGGTGAAATGGCAGCCATTACACCAGTATAACTGAAGAAAGTTTTCAATAATTTTCGTTTGCGGTTAGAGGAGTGCCGTCGTAGAGAGGGTCACCATTTAGATGATGTTATTTTTAAAAAATAAACTCCATTTATTACTCTACAATGCATTAGATTTATTTTAACCATACCTTTTGTATTTATTTTTTAATCTATTTTTTAAATATGTACGTTCTATTGCGCCACCCTGTATATAAATAATAAATTGTGAAATAAATTAAAACTGACCAGATATGATGCAACTCTGGACATCCAGTAAACTTTTAAAAATTCCTAGAGGTGATTACTTTCTTCCCTCTGCATTCATGTTTGCTTATTTACCCACTTAAATTGTAGGGTATTCGTGTCCTAAGTTGACTAATTTATGTTGAGAGGGGGTTTTTATGCAAAAACTACATCAACAATAATAGCAACGCAAAAAAGCCGGTAATATAAACAAACAAATCTGGGAACCAGGCAACCAACCCACCAACTAGTTGCTGTCAACTTCATATGACAGTTTACCTTTTATGTTGCCTTGTGAATTGTTTTTTTTTTTTTGTTTTTGCTGATTTGTTGGTTACTTTTGCTGTCTTTAAGACAGCCATATGTTGAAGTACATAGATAAACATAGTAAAAAGCTTAGTTGTCACATACATTTATATATACGAGTATATACATATAGGTACATAAGAGTATGTGGGTATACGAGTATATAAAAGTTCGAGAGTATACCTATGTATGTTATGTGTCTTATATATGAAGCTCATAAGACACTTTAAGCAAACTTTAATACAGGAGAAATAAAGTCAAATGACGTTTTGCTTGAATTGTGTTGTAGCTGTTAAGGCTGTTGTAAAAAAAACACAGGGTGGTCGGTCGGTCTCACTCGTAACTCAGGCAAAACAATGGAAAGTCTGTCATGGTTAGTGGAACACACAATTCATCATTCATTCAGGTTTTATTACTTGAGGCAGCGGGTGGTTTGTTCCCCATATGGGGAGTCATCAACAATCTCAAAAGTTAGAATGAATTTGCACTCAATTCATGCGGTTGAAAACTTGCCGAGATGGATACAAATAAATTTATGGTCATTGATAGTATAGAACATGGTTGAGATTTTGGGGAAGGGGGAAAGGGGAAAGAAAAAGTTGTAGAAATTAGTTCAACAAAATCATAGAAACAAATTGCAAACAACCAAAGGAGGAATATGATTGAAATTGGGAGTCAAATATATGATACAAACGCAAAGGAGGCTAGTAATTGGGTTTATTTTGTGCCGAATATGAATGAAAGTTAGGCCCCAGGGATAATGAGATTTGGTAAATGTGGTACTTTGCGTGATGAATTCAAAAATTTGATTATACATTTTGCATACTCATATTTTTAAAAAATAATTGTCTTTTAATGCCACGAAAACATACGATTTATTTAGGTAATTTTGTATTTCCAATAATTTCATTTCTTGATCAAAGCCCATGATCAAGAAATGAAATTATTGGAAAAATAAAATTACCCTAAATAAGACAATGATTAATGATACTTTTTTGATTTTAAATATATTGAATTGGATAAGGAGTTTCTTTTGCATCAGAAGTGTGGGATAGGAGTCCAGCAAATTATGCCCCGAGCTGGAGTGGGATCCCGAGCTGGAGTTCGATTTTTTAATTCGACTCTGCAACAAAATGGTATTCGAAGACACCTCTCTCTCCATATGTAACGTGGAAATTAGAGCAGATTTTATTACCCTAAGTCTGATTAGGAATCAAAAAATAAAGATTGCAAAGATTTTTAGTACAAGGAAACACATCAAAAAGTTTGTATAAGTTTGCGTGTTTAATTTACATTTTCACTTTTCTTAGCAACCCGATTTTTTGTCTTGAAAGTAAATGGGCATCAAGGGGGAACAAAAAAAAACAACAACATTTTATTGCACTCTTCTCACATTCTTAATTTAAACTTCCTTCAGTTTGAGAATCATTTACTAGACTTATCGACTACTCGTCTATTCGAAGTGTTCATCGGACACATTGAGATGATCGCCGCTCAAATAATGATAGATGGCTGTATGCGGAATTGAACTTGCGATCATAAGAACGATAGACGAGTTTACTAACCATCGGACCACGGTCTGCCAAAATTCACTTGATCTCTTCGAAAAGGAAGCTCCAAACTATGCATTTTTGGGGACACATCGTGATCGTGATGTACCAGTAGAATAAAAATACGATCAAATATTCACAGACAGACTACTCGTCTATTCGA
>JAHXMU010025926.1:260073-281955 GCA_019455685.1 Philornis downsi | reverse complement strand
AGACTAGGCTTTTGAACTACTATCGAAACTTGGTGTGACGAATTGGAAAAGAAGCACAGAAGATCGAAGCGTTTGGAATTATTTTCGGTGCATAATAGATAGGCGGTGCATAATAGATAAGATATGTCTATTCCAGTCGCCACCTAAGAAGAAGAGGATGCCTATAAAATAATAAAATATAGGTCAACAAAGTTTAAAGCCTAACACACTGAATGTAAATTCCAATTCATGAAAGAGATTTCAAAAATAGGAAACCGCATGAACATGAATGTGAATTTCAATTTATAGAATTTAATAGGAATTAATTTTTTTTTATTTTACTGTCTTCCGGAAACTTAAACAGTATAATCTTTTTATAAAAAAAAAATTTTGAATTTTGTCAACTTTAACGCGTATGAAAACTCTTATCTTCTTGTCGCTTCTTACATCAAATGCAATTCCAAAGCCAAAAAAGCATCTTATCGTATCAAAAAAGTTGTTATCACCAAAGATAACGAAAGAGCAGACCAAGAATTCTGCAATCTGCAGAAAATAAGATAAAACTAGATAAAGCTCTACTAAAACGTTGAAGTAACAAAAGATTGAAAATAAAATCAAGTTCCGCTGATGCCAATTCCAACAAAATTTGCAAGATTCATTGGTGCCACTGTAAAGAAATTAATATTCAAGGTGAGACAGACAGAAACCACATCAGACGAGACGATACATTAACAAGAACGGTCAGTGTGACTAATAACCGGTCAACAATGCATGCGATCAATACGCCGATTATAGTTAGCACAATAACCCACACAAAACACAAAAACGCCGCGGCAAATGTAGAATAAAAAGCTCTAACAAGTATGACGAAAATAAGTAGAGTCAAAAAAGGGCAAATATTGAACATAGTTGAGAAGAAGTTAAACAGACTTGAATACAAAACAACTAAATTGGGCACCATCTAAAGGCTCTCTTATAAGGAAACTTAATTGAAATTAATCAAGAATGACAGAATGTTATGCCCTACGCAAATTCGACAGAAAAAATGGCTTTTGATTTCTCTCTCATTATAATAATCATATTATTATCATATGACTCCCACATATGATATGCTGGAGATTAAAGGTTAAATGCAGCCACTTTTATATGAATATTAAGAAGTTTTGTATTCTCTTAATACGGATAAATAAAAATATGTACGTTTCGTTCGTATCTGCTCTGCCACTAACCGGCTGGCTCGTGCATTATAATTGATCAGAAGCCCCCGGGCCGGAAATATCTATGACGAGTGGAAAACTTCTAAAATTGGGTTGTACTATCGATTAATCAATCACTAAGCAGCACCACTTCTGCTCTTAATGTTCTGTTCCTCAATGCGAAATTCGTATCCGTCAGCAAGATGGGAAAAACTTGTGACCAGCAGTAGACAATACTTAAAAGAGCAAATCTGTAGGCATTTCTCAAATTTTGTGCCGCAGATAGTGCAAGATTTTATGTTCCGAATTCCGTTATTTTCGGTTTGGTGTAAGCGTTTCGCAGGGGTTCTCTGCTACAATCGTGTATTTGAAAGGTATCCTGTCGTAAATATATCGGATAGTAAACCTATAGGCTTTTCTCCGAAATAAAGACTAAAAGGCCGCAGATAGTCTAAGATTTTGTGTTCCAAATTCCATTATTTTCGGTTTGGTGTAATGTTTTCTTTGCTAAAATCATATACTTGACAGGTACCCAGCCATGAATATATCGGATAGTAAACCTATAGGCATTTCTCCGAAATAGAGGCTTAAATTTTGTGCCACAGATAGTCCAAGATTTTGTGTCCCAAATTCCATTATTTTCTCTTTGCTAAAATCGTGTGTTTTGAGAGGTATCCAGGTACGGGATATGATTTAGAGAATAGTACAATAAACGACCGATAGGCGGAGCGGAAGACATGTCAACAAATTTGAAGAGGAATGTATATGAAATGTGTCTACATATGAGGAAATGAAACTTTGAGAACGCATTGTTCATGTGCCTGGTATGATTTGCACAATTGTCAAAAATAATATCGGACCGATATCTATAAAATTGTTTCATTATTATTATTATTATTATTATGACACAAGCGAATGGATCACTACTGGCAGTTTTCGAGAGGAAAATACTCCGGAAAATATATGGATCCATTATCGTTAACATTATCGCCGATACTCCCCGGCGTCGCATGAATAATAATGAGCTATATGACGACATCGACGTGGTCAAACGCATTAATATAAATCGCTTGCATTGGCTGGATCATGTTGCGCGGAAAGTTTTCATGCGGCACGAAAAGTTTTCGACAACGAACTCGGGGGACGGCGCAGAAGAGGGCGACAAAAACTCCGTTGGAAAGACTGAGCTTTTGAAGTACTATCGAAGCTCGTTGTGACGAATTGAAGGAGAAGCGCAGAAGATCAAAGCGTTCGGAATTATTTTCTATGGGCGGTGTATAATAGATAATATATGTCTATTCCAGTCGGCACCTAAGAAGAAGAAGATGTCTATAAAATAATAGAATATCAGTCAACAAAGTTCAGAAACTAACACACTGATGTCGCCTCCATCTGACATTGTTTTTAGGAAGTCGCAACCTTGAAACGACGCCTGTCATAATTTCGGTCGTTTTGTTTCTTTTTTGTCTTTTTTTTTTTTGGTCTGTAGTGCTTAGGGTGATGATCCCTTGCTCTTTTGTATACAATGGAAAAAATCAGATTTCACGTATTGATCAGACATTATTTTTTGATGGAGAAAAATATCACTCAAACTGTGTAATGGCATTGAAAGTGTCATGTCAACGCTTCCCCATCGAAACCAACCATATGCCATTGATTTGCAGACTTTAAACGAGGTCGTACTACCACCGATCACTCTAAACGCAATGGGCTTCAACGAGACATAGTTACTCGAGAAGATCTTTAAAAATATCCTAAAAATGATTCTGCATAACAGAAAAGTGAAGTTGCAAGAGGCAGCTAGAGTCAAAAGGCAATATCTTCTATTGTGATAGTAAAAATGCGGTCATGAGAAGAATGTTTTCCAAATGAGTAAATCGTTTCTTAACAGTGGAAAAAAATAACAACCTTATACTAAACATTGTTTCGAATCTGATATAATAACAAAGCAAGAAATAAGTGTATCGATTCGCCAGTCCTTTGAGTTGAAAGGACCTGATGGAAGTTGTACAAAGTAACGAGGATCGATCAGTCGACTGGTAGGGTTCTGACCTTTATATTTTGGGAAGCGCAATTTATACCTATAGTATTCATGTATTTTATGGAAAAAGTAGGAAGAGAAAATAGTGAATAGTACGAGTATATGAATAGCATTGATATGAAATTTCGAAGAAAATGCAACGTGCCACCAGTCGATGGCTACAATGGCAAAAATGCATGAAATGAAGTTCGAACTGCAGCATCATACAGTGTATTTTTCAGATCTGTCGTAATTTTCTGTCAGTGACCTTCACAAAAATTTCGTTTTTTTTTCGATTTTGTATTTTAAAGTTATTCCAAGTAAATTTGAATTTTGTTTTCGATTAATATTCGAAATAACAACAATTCACTTTATACATTGATTCATTTTCTGTCTACAACGAAATTGGAAACTTGCACTGATACATCAGAAAACATATATTTTGATTCAAGAATCTGAAACGAAAATATTGATATATGAAATTCCGTGTTTTAAGCTGAATCAAAACTGACTCCAAATGTAGTTTCGTTTCTAGGCAGCAGAAAAGACTTGGCGAAATAATTTTGCAAGAGATAAAAATGCTTCAAATAATTTATTTTCTGCATTTACGAAGCCAGGCTCTCAGAAATATTCCCAGTGTCTTTAGCTGAAGCAAAACTGAATCCAAATGTGGTTTCTTTTCTAGGCAGCAGAAAAGACGGCGAAAAAATTGCGAGAGATAAAAGTGCTTCAAATAATTTATATGTATTTTCTACATTTACGAAGCCAGGCTCTCAGAAATGTTCACAGTGTCTTAATTTCAATCAAAACTGAATCCAAATATAGTTTCATTTCTAGGCAGCAGAAAAGACTTGGCGAAATAATTGCGAAAGATAAAAATGTTTCAAATAATTTATTTTCTACATTTACGGCACCAGACTTTCAGAAATGTTTACAGCTACTAAAAAAGCGTTGCTTTTTTTTTTAATTAAAAATTTTTACACGAACAAAACGTTTCATAAATTGAATCAGGATCAAAAATGTTTCAAATTTCGTTCCTGGCATAAAAAGAAAAATCAAAATTGTTTGAACTTTCGTTTTTCCTGTAAGAAACAGGAACAAAATTCCAGATACTGAAACAAATCAAAACTATTTTCGAATTTTACTCTGTTTCGGTGACGGCCCCGGTTTCTGTAAATCGAATTTTGACAAATCGACATTTTGTAGGAAAAAGTGAAAAAGTAGAAATCGACATTTTGTAGAAAAAAAAGTGAAAAAGTAGAAATCAACTTTACCCATTTACTGCTGTCTCAATTTCTACTCCTGCTGGAAAAATGATCAATCAGTTGTGATGATAACTTTTATATAATATTTAAATTTTGGTGCTTCGAGCCAAAATTTAATGATATCATTTATATAAATTGAATATAAATTTCCATTTTTAATCGGTTGTTTTATTTTGAAAAGCTTTAAACTGGATCAAAAAATCGCTATTAAAATGCTTTCAGCTACAAAAACCTCTCAAACTTGAATATTCCTATATTTAAAAGAAGGGGAAAGGTCGATTCTTGTTCGAAAATTGAAAAGACGACTTTTCATTTATTTGAAAAATTTAGAAAGTCGACTAATCGACTTGCCATATATGTATTTGAAAAAGTTAAAAATCGATTTTAATATATTTTTTTATGTAAAAAAGTCGAAAAATCGACGTTATGTGTTAACTATAGCTATCTAATTTCGCGACTATGGTCGTTTGGCAAATCCCAAAGTAATACTCCGGGGTAAAGTATTTGATATACTCGTACGTAGTCTTTGAGGACAAACTGAAAAAGCATCATTATGTTGGGAAGTATTGGACTGGTTGTATCACTCTTGAAAGAGACTATATTTCGCTAAAACAAAAATTCTATTCCTCCCCCAGTCCCTTAGACTTGTTGACCAATGCTATGATTATAGTTTCGCACCGAAACTCAGTTATTTTCGACCAAGCTTATTCCAGTAGAAATTGCTTGAAAGAAATTGTGCCTAGTACGTTCCATATCGCTTAGAGAACATATCAATTTGTTGCAGGGTTGTAGGGTAAAAATAGAATGTAAATATGAAAATGAGAAAGAAAATCACATACGTAAATAATGTTGGCGATATCGAATTGGTCATAAAATCCGCATTAGACGACAAATTATCACGCAGCGGCGTTATTGCACCAGACGATGTCGCAGTTGAGCCGGTCGACAATGACAGCGATAACTGTGGGTGCTGCTGCTGTTGCTGTGGCAGCTGCTGACGCTGATGAGACTGGGTTTGCAATGGACTACGATATTGCTGATGACTTTGATCGAAATAATAATCATTTAATGTTGCACCAGTGTACTGATCATGGTGATGTTGTGCAGGCGAAGTCGTTGGCGTCGAGTGATATAGATTTGATAGCGATTTGGCGACCGCGGGGGATGAAGACAAGTTGGACGACGAGGTAAACGATAGCACTGAGGACGTTGAACAAGATGACAATGGAGTGGCTGTAGTGCCACCATTTGAAGTTGATGATGCTGAATTCATTTGTGGTGCTTCATAGATGGGTGAGACTAAACGTTGCGTTGATGCTGTAGTAGAACCATCGATTACATCTAAATCTAAAGTGGTACCAGGAGGGGCTGTTGACACAATGGGCAGTTGCAACACCAACTGATTGTGTTCATGATAGACTTTGGTATGCGTTTGCTGTTGCATTCTTTGCTGATGATGAAAGTGAGGGTGCCGATGATCCAGCATATGTAGGCTTTCCAATTCAGTAATGCTGTAATAATAGGGTGATTCCTCATAGTTGGCAGAAATTCCACTCGAATTTTCGGTTGGCGAAAATTGAGGATTTCTCAAATGTTCCAAATTCTGTAATTTAGCCCCAAAGGGATGTTTGGGCTTGTATTTCATGGTCGTAATGCTGTCGACGAAATCTTTGGATTTTGTCACTTGATAAGCTAAAATCGGTTCATGATATTTTATGAGATCCGTCGAAAGATTATCATTTTCATTTTTGGCATTTTTAGCGGAACGAGATTTCGAAGAGAAGGAGGTTTTCGCGTAAAGTTTTTTCATAATGCGAAAGGTCAACAGAGAGCAGGGAAGTTTAACGAAATGTTGGCTATGTGGTAACAATGGCAATGGAAAGTGAAATTTGAAGAATGGATTTTTTTTTTAAAGATTGCGAATTTCTTGTTTTGAAACAGTCATGATTTTTGACAAATATTTTTGTTTCTCGTTTGTTGTTTTATTTGTATTTTTTAGATTTCTTTCATTTTTTTTTTTTTTTTTTTTTTTTGTAATTCTGTTTTATTTATTCCGTTTTCTTTTTTCTTAAATAACCATTTTTGTAACCGCGTGCACGTTATAGCCTTTCTATATCGTAAGCCATGGAAGATTGATTTTTTTTAACAATTTTCTGTTCGATTTCTATTCTTTCTATCTCATGCGCACTCAACGAGCTTTAATCCACAGCCTACTCACATCAACTAAATGTTTGGAATCCATAAGATACGATTCGAAGTCATAACATTCATTTCAATTCATTTCATTTCATTTCATGTGAGCATTGGTTGCTGATATTTTTTTGCTTTCGTCTACCACTTCTCCATCATCCAAGTACAAGTCGTTGAGTCTCTTATAATGATTTCCAGCCGCCTCAGCTTCAGTTTCAACTTCAACTGTAGCAGCAAAATCCGCTGCTTTGTCATTAAATGAGAGTACGCAGCAGTCACTTCAGCTGCGCCAAGTGTGCCCGCTTCGAGTCTGGGCCACTCATTCGAGCTATAATATTGACCACGATTCCACGTCAATCAATGGCACAGCTGAGGCAAAACCAAATCGAGCTCATTGCACTCATTAACAAGCGTTTCAGCGCAGCTCAGTCAGAGATTCGCTTCTATTCAAATGGCAATTGAGTTTTTGAGTTTATTATTACGCTTAGCCGTAGGAGCTGTAGACATTCCATTTTTTTTTTTTTTTGTGTCTGATCTAAGCTATAAGCAAAATCTTGAAGCTCATGTGCATTCAATGAATTCTCATATTACTCGATACAGTGGGCTTAAAGCTTTATTTTGATAAGAGACATTGTAACGCGTTGAAAATGACAAATGTCTTGTTTTCAAGTTACAGAGATAGATGGCCACAAATTGACTACAATCGAAATCGTTATATGTGGCAATAATTGTGACAGTTATTGATGAATAAATAAATACTTTTTGAAAAAATTGAAAATAGCGGTTATTTTTTGATCACACTTTAACTCTTACTTGTGTAGGGTTATATATTTTTCGGTTTCAAAATTAAACCTAAATTAAACACACATAATGCTATGAATTCGATGAAAATTGTATTTCATTATAATGCTAGGACCTTCTTTATGCACGAAATAAATAAATTTGGTCACCGTAACATTACATTTGGTTCATCCCACAAAAGTGGGATTTGCTCGATTGAAAGCCCACGTTTGAATCATCACTTTTGTAGTGAATCTTAACATTTTGTACGCGTTCTTCGATCCATATTCGTAAATGGCAATACTTTCGCTAAATAAATGTAATAACACTTCAGATGACAGGTATTTAACAGCTGACAGCCTTGCCAGACCGGCGGCTTTGAAACCAATAAATGGTTATTAACCCGTAGCACTTCTTAGCCAAATCTACAATTAATTTTCAGCTTCTGAAGCCATATTATTTGGTTTGAATGACTTATAATATTCGTGATAAATTGGAGGTATGTCTTACAAAGGCATTAAGGGTAGGTATATTTTGAAAGATTTGTGGTCTGCTCCCTTTTATGTAAAGTATCGTATTCTATCCATCCAGGCAGGTTTCATAAAACATTTTATGTGGTTTTGTTTTAACCACTTCCAGTCGATATTAAGCCAAGATATATGGTGGCCTTTGCTGTTTTCTTTCATTCTACTTCTACTTTTTTTTCTCACATTCTCCACATTTGCCCGGATGCAAGCCACTTGGATCACTTTCAAAATGAAGGGTATTC
Source organism: Philornis downsi (assembly GCA_019455685.1). NCBI lineage: Eukaryota > Metazoa > Arthropoda > Insecta > Diptera > Muscidae > Philornis > Philornis downsi. Next base: position 273,756 of record JAHXMU010025926.1, on the reverse strand, counting down.
TGTTGAACGCAGCCTACATAAATCTACTCTAAGGATTAATTTTGTTTAAATTTTGCGATACATAAACAATAGAAGATTTTAGCATAACAATACGAAATATGTACGTATTCCAATTTTTTTGGATCTTGAACTTGGATTACTATCATAATTACCTGTACATATAAAACCAATTCCTTAGACGGATATATTTATTGGAATTCGATGGACTATACACATTCTATTAAAAATAGTGCGGGGAATCAGGCAATAAAATCATTCAAATTTATTGGCCCATTCTAGAAGAATTTACAAATGCCCACGAATAATTCAATGATCAAAACATTGTTCGTCTTGGCAGCTCGTACGGTCTCGTTTAAACTCTGATACTCAATGTTTTACAGTCGTAAATGAAGGAACAGACTCCCCTAGAGCAGAATATAGTTCCAGAATCTTTCAATTTTTTTCATGTTTACAAATTCACTGACCAACGAATAATCCAATGATCAAAACATTTTGTCGTCTCGGCAGCTCGTACGGTCTCGTTTAAACCCTGCTATCCAATGTTTTACAGTTGTAAACGAAGGAGCAGACTCACCTAGATTAGAATCTAGTTCGGCTTTAATATTCGTTGGATTAAAACTTTTTAAATTTTTTCCATATTTACAAATTCACTGATCAACGAATAATTCAACGATCAAAACATTTTTCGTCTTGACAGCTCGTACGCTCTCGTTTAAACTCTGCTTCCCAATGTTTTACAGTTGTAAACGAAGGAGCAGACTCCCCTAGAATAGAATCTAGTTTGGTTTTAATACTAGTTGGATTGAGACCTTTCAATTTTTTCAATGTTTGCAAATTCACTGACCAACGAATAACCCAATGATCAAAACATTTTTCGTCTTGGTAGCTCGTACGGTCTCGCTTAAACTCTGCTACCCAATATTTTACAGTCGTAAACGAAGGAGCAGTTATAAAGGAAGAAGCAGACTCCCCTACAGTAGAATCTAGTTCGGCTTTAATATTAATTGGATTGAGACGTTTCAATTTTTCCTCTATTTACAAGCTCACTCAGAAACTTGAAACTTACAACGTATATTTTATAAGGTTGCCACTCTTCACAAAAATAATTTTTTTAAACTATACGTGAAGTCGGCTAGTTTTGGGACCGATCTGTTAAGTCTCCACCAACTCATCTTAGTAAAGTGATTAACTTCAGTTACCAAATCTTAACTTTTTATACCAGTCCAGTGGTTGTTGGCAGTCCCACCACTGCTTTCGGATTCTGTGGCGTTATAAATAAAACATTTTGAACGCGGATTGCATCAGTGATATGATCAAGATGTATAACTAGCGAAAGATAGTCCAGGAGTGTTATCAATTGTTATCGATATGGAAAGGTAGTAGTTAACTTCTTTCAGCTTGATGAATTTTGTGATAATAATTTTTCAATGAATTTGACATAACCCCTTCATCACTCGTTTTTAAATATTTAGTGTATGCTAATAAAAGTTGTTCTAAAGGCTTCATCAATGAAGCATTCTTCTGTCGTCTTTCTAAATGCAAACGAATTTCAAAACTTGAATCCAGGTATTCTTCATCTTGGCGCAGAGGTGAAAGTTTGTGTCGAATTCGTCAAATGAACGAAAAAACCCTCTACTTAAACAAGTTGAATTATATTTTAGTAAAATAACCTTTCATCTTTAACATTTTAATTCATATTTAGCATTGAAATGTGATGTAAGGCTTTTTTGAATTTTGTCTGCTATTAATTCAAAGTATTTTTTCTTTGCAATTTATTCTCATTTTATAAATATTCCTTGTTTAAAACACAGGTGTGAACATTAAAATAATTCATAACCGATTTATGGAGCAAACAAATCAATTCTTTTTTAAGATTATATTTGCATACAATCAATAGCTTTATTAGCAGGAACTGAGGGAAATCGAAAGCGTAGTAAATCCGACCATATTTTAAAATAATATAAACAAATGCTAATCTGTTAGCAATTTGAAGTGTGCAAAACCATAACTTCAGAATTGCTTATAACTGTTTCTAAGTTTATTCCACAATAATGAATATCATGATAGATTTAGTGGTACCTTAAAGGCTTTTTTATATACCTAATGTTAACAATATTGATTCATTGAGGTAAATATTATCAGTAATTTTCAAAATTCTGCAACAAAAGAGTCATCTCATGCTATTTACTCTGAGAACAGTTTATGACTATTTCAGCACTTACATTTAAATACCAGATGAGTGATCTCTATTATGTATTTTTGCAATCTCAATTCAAACACAATTTTCACCGCAGTAGTCACGTTAACAGATCAAAGCGTCGAAAGTTAATTGAACTTGACATTTAGTGTATATTGTATATATATATATATATATATATATATATATATATATATATACTTTAACAATTCTGTAATGAAGAAAGTTAATCGATACCTGTACTTGGATAACTATTTCTAAAACTTGCCATAATAAAAGTTAAATAACATTTGCGCACCCATTTTGACCATAAATATAGTATTGACTATGCCACAGGAACATTTTTATGGTCTAATTGAAATAACTTACAGATGAAACTATCGCAATAATCCATTAGGAATATAATCAATTGTCGAAATGATCATTTGCCGAAGTAATCGATTATCAAAGTAACCGAATATCAAGGTAATTAACTCTCCCAGCAATCGAATATCAAAGATTATCGAAGCAATTGAATATCGTAGTAATCGATATTCGATGTTATCGATTGTTGCTATGCCCGATTACCGATGTTATAGACTATCAGTGGAACCGATTACCAAAGTTATCGACTAGCGATATAACCACTTATCGATGTAATTAATTGTCGATGTAATAAATTATCCATGAAATCGATGATCGATGCAATAGACTAACAATGTAGACTAACAATGTAGACTAATGCACAACGAAGTAACTGATTGCCGAAATAAACGATTGTCGAAATAATCTATTGCCGTGTTAATCAATTATTAAAGTAATCGGCTATTAAAATAATAGATTATCGATCTTATCGATTATTGCTGTATCGTAATTAATCGATGTGATAATTATCGATGTAATAAATTATCAGTATAAATTGTATAGCAGAAATTATCGATTAGTAAAATAATAATTTACCAAAACAATCCATTAGGAATATTATTTATTGTAGAAATGGTGATTTGGTGAAGTAATCGATTATCAAAGATACTGTATCGAAGTAATTGAATATCGTTGTAATCGATATTCGATGTTATCGATTGTTGCTATACTCGACTATCGATGTTATAAATTATCAGTGGAATTATCAATGGATCAATGTAACCATTTATCGATGTAATTGCTTGTCGATGAAATAAATTATCGATGAAATCGATTATCGATGTAATAGCTTAGCAATGTTTTTGCACATCGAAGTAATCGATTACCGAAATAAACCATAGCCGAAATAATTGGTTGCTGTGTTAATCGATTGTCGAAGTAATCGTTTATTAGGATAATCGATTATCGATCTTAGCGATTATCCATTATCGATGTAATAAATTATCAGTATGAAATGTGTAGCAGAAATTATCGATCAGTAAAATAATAATTTATCGAAATAATCCATTAGAAATATTATGTATTGTCGAAATGATCATTTGGCGATCGTAGTAATCGATATTCTATGTTATCGATTGTTACTATACCCGATTGTCGATGTTATAAATTATCAGTCGTACCGATTACCGAAGTTAACGACTAGCTATGTAACCACTTATGGATGTTATTGTTTGTCGATGTAATAATTATCGATAAAATCTATTATCGCTGCAATGGCTTAGCAATGTTGTTGGACATCGAAGTAATCGATTACCGAAATAACCCATAGCCGAAATAATTGATTGCTGTGTTAATCGATTATCGAAGTAATCGTTCACTAGGATAATCGATTTTCGATCTTATTGATTATTGCTGTATCGATATAATAAATTATCAAAATAAATTGTAAATATATTCGTTTATTGATGTAATAAATCGTCAACGTTTTTAGGTTATAAATTTCAAAATCCAAGAAAAGGGAAAATGGATTATCATACGTAGAGACTATCAGATGGAGGGACATAGTCCTACCTATCTACCTAATAATAATTCAAACACGGCCTTCTTGCTGCGATATTTTACCGCATCATTCCTGCCGATGATGATATAAAAATAAAAAATGCAAAGCAAAAAATCCACTATTTTGTTAACCAAATTCCAAGAATAATCTAGCCGAAATAATTTGTATATTAATGCTTATTGAAGTTAAAATAGTAGGATGTCCTACCCTAAAAAATTCAGTGATATTTTATCAATTACGGCTCACTGTGCAACAACAAACAACGTAACACAAACAAAGCCATGACTGCAATTACATCTCTCATTCTTTATCTTCTCTCTGTAACGATCTTTTAAGCACCTCGTAAAAGCTTTCCTAATAAAGCTAAGCAAGCTCTATACTAAATACTGTGTACTCGGACATGATCATGAACAAAAAAAAAAAGACTTAAAAATAACTTTTCCTACAATTTTGGGATTTTCCTCTCTTTTTTCTTTAAACAAATGCGCAAGCCATGGCGCAATGCATGTAATTCTAATGGAAATTGGTCATAAAACACAGAGAAAGACAAATTCACTATGGGGCTTCAAGTCATCATCGACCTTCATGGATTTGATCAGAAGAATATGAGTTTGTTGACTGGAAAATTTTATGTGCCAACTAAATGTTGTAGTTCTACATTTTACGATCGCCTACAGGATACGATATGTGGATAGTGGAAAAAACAGCGTTGGGTATGCTAATTGATTTCTAGGAATTTTAAATATAAATACACTCAGAAAAATATTTGTAATATTATATTAAGAAAATTAAAGCGAAATAATAGGAAAAATATGTACGCAGAAATTATCCACCTTATTTATAATATTGAAGCAACTTTTGAAAAAAAAGTAAATAAAAATTTAAAATATGTGAGTCTGTGTGTTGGGCTTTCCCTACTACATAGTTGATCTGATCGTAATGAATCTTTGGAGAGCTGTGGCTTCCGCTATAGGGATAGTACGAATAAGATACGATAGATGCCGCATGAGTCATTTCAGTAGCTGTAACTTATGCATGTGATAGAAAGAACTTCAAAATATACCGTCCACATCACAATCTCATGATATTACTAGAATGTCGCAGTAACTTTTTCAGTGGATGATAAATGGATTCCCATGTACTAATGAAGCCGAATTAGAAGTCAATATTGAAGCTATAACTGTAAAATATTGGAGCTATAACTGAAAAATGTAACCTGTGTCTGTGTGTTGGGTGTACCCTACTACACAGTTATTCCGATTGCAAAGAATCTTTCGAAAGTCGCTGATTTCATATTACGGGTGGTACTTAGAATAATACAAATAAGGAACGATAGATGTCGTGTAAGTCATATACAACTTCGTATTGCAAGGTTAGACATCTGATAATACCGTAAACGTCATATACGGGATTGATTTTGCTTTTTAATTGGAAGATATTTGCAGCAGAAGCGCGTCCTTTGGTTATAGAAGCACATAGAGAGGCAGCTCGGGGTGAGAGAAGTCATCGTAAATATTTAGGAACGATTAGTTTGATGCCGAAGGCAAGAAAACGGGGATAGAGGACATGATATTGTCATCGTTATTGAAAGAGCATTAATGCCAAATGCAAGAAGAAATTGCAATTATATTGACAGTGATTCCATAGGCAAACTCAACATCATCATTTAAAGTCATTGGTAAAGATTTAAAAGGAAGCAAATGAGTTTCCAAACGAATTGATGGCCAGAAATTTGAAACGTTGACTTTGGGCATGTGAAATGCTGCTGACAGGCTTAAATGAAAGCAGCTTTTGCATTGTATAGTCACTATTGGTGAAAAAAAGATCCACTACGATTACTCAAAAAAAGGAGAAATCATAGAAACCATGCTTTAACATCGATAATATAGTCGAATATTCGGCTAGGTATTGTGTATTTCGCATTACTCTAAGTGAAGGAAGTTATTACTGGGGCCCTCTGCCAGATAAAATTGGGGAAACTGATTAGATTGAAAGAAAAACGCTCCTACTACTACTTAAGATACGACGAAGTTGCTATATTACATGATAGTAATCATCCGTATATTGCGGCGACTGCAAAAATCTATGTAGAAATTTTTAATTGGGGAAGCCTATTCAATCGGCCATATCCACCAGATGTTGCATCTGCCAATTATCATTTTTTCCGATAGGTGGCGCACACACATCACATGAAGAAACCAATACCTGGATAAATCTTAAAAGATGCAGTATTCATATGCAGCCACAAAAAAGGGAAAAAGTAGGGACGTAATGAACATCTTTTCACATCGTAAGTGTTCAACATTGGACAAATTGAAACTTTTTCGCTGCTTCAATCAAAACCTAATGACCTTTTCCTACAATTATCTCTTTCGTGAGATTTTCCCGCAACTAGTAAAAACTGTAGAATATCTTAACAACTGGAATGCTAACCATGCGGAAGTCTCCTCATTTAGACATAGGAATTTTACTTTAACATTTTATTATCCTGCGTAGTAAAGATGTAGTAAGAAACGATATATTCATATCAATGAATGAGTGCAGAAAAAACAATCGTAGCTCATAGAAATTCTAAACATTTCTTAAGAAACTTATAATGTATTAGAGAAACGACCAACAATATATTATCTCAACACTCAAAGCCACCAGTCCAAACATAATTGTAATTGTAGATTAAGACTCAAGACGTCTTTGTCTTAGCAAAACGGCTCAAAACTTGCTGACAACGTTTAACACAGCCGCCACAGTAGAGGAAACGAGAAGAAAACCACTTTTGATTTCTGACGTGCGAATCTAATGGTGGTTATACAACAGCAAGTGCAAGATGCTCTGAAGTTCCCAAGAAATGTGTATGTAGACGTGGTGCGGCCTTACTCAATACAGTCATGTGTCTAACTATAATGCAACGCTCTAACTATTGCGCTTGTTAAATGCAGCGGCAACTGCCGCTTGTGAGAAAGATATGATTAATATTCGTGTCATGTTAAATGTGATAATGGAATGACTGTGTTCATTTCTATTCTTTCTTCGCGTTTTTTTTTTATTTCTTTTTTTCTTTCCTCCCCAGCCATGTAGTTCGTCGTAGCTGTCTGACAGCTAAGCACCTGGTTAAGCTAAGTAGTTTAGACTTTAAAACAGGCAAAAGAATGGCTACAGAACTGGCTAACAATAAGATAATAAATACCAAAGAATGGTCACAGCATGTTTTAATGATAGTAATGTTGACAATGTAGCGGTTTTCCGAAAAAAAATTAATCCTTTGGGTTAGCAATTTTATGATATGATTTTCAGCATCAATAAAGTCGAAAATTTAGCAATTTTTTGTGCCGAAATATCTAATTTGGACACCTAATGCAAAGATGTTGTGGAAAATGTTAACCTTCCACTTTGCCAACCTTTCACCAATGTAGCGATTTTCTGAACTAAATTAATATCAACTGATTTCGATACACAGCACAGCAATTTTATGGAAAATTTCTAAAATTAACAATGCCGACAATTTACCAATTTTCTGAGATAATTTCAAATATTCTTGTATATTGGATACACAATGCAAGAATATTATAAAAAAAATACTAACAATTTAGCGATTTACCGCAACTAATTGCAAAAATATTACCTTTAATACAAAACCCGACAACGTTACACGAAATTTTGAATGTAAACAAAACTGTTAATTTACTAAGAATCCGAAATAATTTTAAAAACTTCTATGTTAATGTCGACGAAGTTGGTAATTTAACAAAAATCCGAAACAATTTTGAAATCTTCTAAACTGAATGCATTACACATAGTTTCCTGAGTCAATAATATTGACAAATTTAGCAATTTTCTTAAATAATTTCAAATATTCCAATATGGCTACACAACGGTAAAATTTTGCGGAAAATGACCAGTGTCAACAACATTAACAATTTAGCGATTTTTCGAAGAAACCTCCAAAAATATTACTTTGAATTGAAAGCAAAAAAGTTGCGTGGAAAAATTTCAGTGTCACTAAAGTTGACAGCCTAAAAGTTTCAGAGAATTTCAGACATACGAGATGTGTTCAAAAATTAAGATGAATTTTCATTTTTCTCGAAAAATATTTATTCATAAATTTCTATTTTATCTCCTTCGAAGTAGTCCCCCTCAGATACGATAAACTTGTGTCAGCGTTTTTTCCAATCCTCAACGCAATTCTGATAAGCACGTTTTGGTATGTCCTTAAGCTCTTTCAGCGATTCGGTTTTTATCTCCCCAATCGTCACAAAATGCCGTCCTTTCATGGGTCTCTTCAGTCTTGGGAACAGGAAAAAGACGCAGGGGGCCAAATCTGGTGAATACGGTGGTGGCTGAGGCATGATAAAGTTATTGTTTTTGGTCAAATAATCTCTCACAAGCAAAGAAAGAGTGAGCAGGTGCATTATCATGATGCAGCCATGCATAGCCATGAATTTTTTCCCACAATTCCGGGTGTTTTTTTCGTATTACTTCACGCAAACAACGCATAACTTTAAGGTAATACTCTTTATTTATCGTACGAGCTTGTGGTAAAAACTCCTGATGCACTACGCCATGGTAATCGAAGAAAACAGTGAGCAAAACCTTGACATTTGATCGAACTAGGCGCGATATTTTTTTAGTCTTGGCCTTCCTGGACTCTTAAATTGGGACGATTGGGCTTTGGTTTCGATGTCATAACCATATATCCATGATTCGTCACCAGTTATGACCCTTTTAAGCAAATCTGGGATCATCGTTGACGTCATTCAACAATTCCTGGGCAATGCTCATGCGACTTTGTTTTTGGTCAAAATTCAGCAATTTTGGAACGAACTTCGCTGCCACACGCTTCATGCCCAAAATTTCCGAAAAGAATGCTTGGGATGGGCCAACCGATATGCCGATATCCTCAGCAACTTCCATAATTATGATTCGACGATTCTCCATAACAATTTTCTGCACTTTCTCAACATTTTCATCGGCTGTTGATGTGCTGGGCGTCCAGAGCGAGCGTCGTCATTCACATCTATTCAACCTTCTGTGAAAAGCTTGTACCACTTGTAAACACTTTTTTTTTGGACTCGAAGTGCTCTCACTATATGCGAAGAGCTCTCACTGTCAACATTTCAAATGTTTATGAGCACTTAATTACATTTTGATGCAACTTTGATGCAAAATTTGATGCAACTTCTTTGATTCATTTTTTTTTTTCGATAGCAGAAAATCGCCGAACACGCAAAACGCTTGTCTTATTTTTGCCTCTCACAAACAAACTAAACATGCTATGTGGATAAAACCGTCAATATACTCGTTCGAGTATCTTCGAGACAACTGTACCAACATAAAGAAAAATATAATCGAAAGTCGAATGTACGAAAATTCACCTTAATTTGTAAACACACCTCGTATGGACAAAAGTTCAAATCTCAGTCATTTGGGTACAAATACAATAATCGGATGCAAATTTCAAAAATTCTGCATTGGATGAATAATAGAATATTATATTAAAGAATATATTGTAGAGGTGTGCAAAACGGTGATTTGCCAATCACAGTGAAAACTGTGATTGCGATTTGTCAATCACAGTGATTATAAACGGTGATTGAAATTGCGATTTGTAGCGTAGAACGCTTAAACCTTGAAGGAGAACAAAACAAATGCACTGCAAGCAGAAACAACTAAAAATTACGGTTGATGACTTTGCCGAACAATTTTTTAAATAAATATGAACAAAGTAACAGAAAAATATTAAGTAAAACCGAAAACAATTCATGTATTTTTCAATTAAACAATAAAATAACAATAACAACAATTCATGTAACTTAACGGAACAACCTGCCGCTGTGTTTGGTATCAAACTGTATATACCTACAAAAACATGCAACGCCGTCTGTGACAAACACATTTTCGAGCAACTATCATAGCCATTCCTGTGTTGTTAAAAAGAGCAATCACAATATAAAGCGCACCCTGTGATACAGTCACACTTCTAACTGAATCACAGTATATAAGAAGTAGTGCAAAGAGCAGTCGCAGCGATTCACTGCGAATACTGTGATTTTCCAATCAGATTGCCAAAGCAGATTGCTCTTTTAACAGAGTTGCATTGGTTTAGTAGAAAAAAGAGCAATCGCAGTGATTTGATATTTTCAATCACAGTGACCAACTGTGACTTTGCAATCACAGTGAAAAAAGAACAGTCTGCTCTTTTTTGCACACCACTAATATATTGAATACATTAATTATTACACAAAATGTTTACAATTTTTAAACCATAGAAAAATTTTGTAGAAAATATCCAAAGTCAATTTACACAAATTATACGAAACTTAAAAATTTAACAAAACTTAACAATGGAGTGATTTTCTGAATTTAGATTTACCACAAAAAAACAAATTTCTTTGCATTCTCGACTCACTCAACGACATCAATAGTATGACGACGCTATATTCCGAATGCCACAACTTCGTTAGACACATCGAGGCGATTGCCGCTCAAATAACGGTAGGTGACTGTATGATGTGTTGAACCCGCGATCATGCGAGCGATAATCGCGTGTACTAAATATCGCACCACGGTCGGTCAATTCGAGTAATCAACAAATCTAATAAAAGCTTTACAAATTGATGTTCGGAACTGTCGTTAAGCAGTGGGTGCTGTTCAACGGGCCCATAAATAGAACGCGTGGAAGCTCACTGGCTAGCAAAAGTTCTCTTCGCACCCCATTCATGGGCAACAAGGCAATATGGGCTTTGTTACACTTAGGCGTTTAAATACTAAACCTATCCTTTGGCATCACTCCAAATAGAAGAAAAAAACACCTTTTTTACTTGCACACACACACACACATCACACAACACTTGTTGTGCGCCATGTCCGTCCTTTGGACGAAACGGTCTGATGCGCGTCTGCGCATCGCATGAAAACCAACAGCAAAATGAGAGAATTATTGTATATCTGCCAGGCATGGCCATTTAAAGAAGATGAAAAGAACAAGTAATTAGAGAAAAATTAAACATTAAATAGAAAACGTTTCTCTGTCGATTGCAAGAAAAGCAAAAGGACGGCTAAAGAGGGCTAGACTAGAGGGACAGAAAGATGGTCGGCCATCAGTGGCCATGACCACGATGATAACGTAAATTTATATCATTAAAATGATTAATAATTACGGGAATCTTTTAACCCCAGGTTCTTTTGTGTCCGTAAGACTCGAACGCAATTAAATTCAGACACTGTTCGGTAAGCCGCATTAGAAAAGAATGTTAAATGAAAGTTACATTTCGCTTTAATGTACTTTCAAAAGAAAGAATTGTTAATATTCATTTTCAATATAACGTACAGTAAAAAAAAAACAACACTCTAAAAAACTTTTACAAGTTCTATGGTCATGCTGCGGTTAAACTGGACGTTGTAAAGAGTCCGCCATTGCTGTCGCCACAACCTTTAAGCTTTTAAGTTTTATAAATAATTCAGATGCTTCGGCTGAAAAACATCTTCCTCATCTTAGTTTCAATGAATGGTCTTTTTAAGTTATCGGATTGAAAGTACTGATTATTACAATAATGCAGGTGGTAGCCAAGTCAAGCGATTAATTTGTATTCCCTTTTAATGCCTGTGGTAAAATTAAACTTTTAATTGTCCGTTAATTACTTTTTAAATGTTAAATGTGGCGGTCTGCTGCAGAGGCCAAATGTAATCACTTCTTGACGTACAAGAAGGTGGTAAAGCTGTCTTAAAGCTGTATTCTTTATAAAAGTGTTGACTTTAATTGGCCGACACCAATTCGAAGGAAATATTTCAATTATTTCTTAAAATTCTGACATCAACTAATACTATTAAGAAATTAATAAATCCACCACTGAAACCAAGTATTGGATGGATTTATGAATCAATCAATACATGGAAAACGAAAAAAAAATGAATCCAAAATCCAAATCTGTAGAAGAACTAATGAATCAATGTGTATATTAATGGACTCGAGAAAAAATAAATAATTCATGAAACCAAGGACGCAAAATGCAATAAACTCAAGACTGCAATCGTCAATGAACCGATAAACACAGGTATTAACAAAACCATGATTATTCGCAGAATCACCATGTTGCAATCAATCCAGGAATCAAGAATCAGTGAAGCCTGGAAGGCAAACATCAATGAATTAGAGGATCAACGGACCCAATGGTACTTAAACCCAAACTTCAGCCCAAAAATAATCGAGCAATGAAGACAATAATGAGAGCAATAACGAATCCATGAATTAACGACCCGATGAATCCAAAAGTCGTTCTCTACTTTTGTTATTCCTCCCGCATAATACGATTTGCCAAATTCTCAAAATTGCCATTCATATCACACAAATGATTTCTTCATTTGACGGCAATGCCTTGTGGGCTGATGCCCATATGCGTCGGCAACAAAGATAGATGTCCAGTTTTCGCCTTCTTCTGTCCCAATTGTGATAAACATAAATTTCGTTCCCAGTTACAAAACGAGACAAAATATCCGGCTTGAATGCACGGATTAATATAGCTATGAGTCAATGACATCAATAGCCGAAGTAATAACAGATCCATGAATTGACAAAGCGATGAATCATTGAAATCAAAAATTACAACCAAACCGAGTCCAAAAATGCAATCACTTATCTATGAATCTATGAATCTTTGAATATATGATCCTACGATTTCATGAATCTAAGAATCTATGACTCTATGGATATATCAATCTTTGAATCTATTAATCTATGAATCTATTAATCTTTGAATCTATGAATCTATTAATCTTTGAATCTATATAAATCAATGAATCTATGAGACTATAAGTCTATGAGCCTACAAGTCTATGAGTCTATGAATTTTCGAATCTATGAATATATGAATCTACGAATCTTAGAATCTATGAATCTACGAATCAATGAATCTATGAGTCTTTGAATTTATGAGTCTTTGAATTTATGAGTCTTTGAATGAATCTATTAATTTTTGAATCTATAAATCTATGAACCTATTAATCTGTGAATCTATGAATCAGTGAATCTATGAATCTATGAATTTTTGAACGTATGAATCTATGAACATATGAATGTACGAATCTTAAAATCTTAGAATCTATGAAACCATAAATGTATGAGTCTATGAATCTATGAACCTTTGAATCTATGAATCAACAAATCTTAGAATCTTTGGATCTATGAACCTATGAATCAGTGAATCTATGAATCTATGAATCCATGAATCTTTGAATTTATGAATCTACGTATATATGAATTTACGAATCTTAGAATTTTTGAATCTATGAATCTATGAATTTATGAATCTTTGAATCTATGAATCTATGCACCTATGCACCTACGAATCTATGAATCTATGAATTTATGAATCTTTGAATCTATAAATCTATAAATCTATGAAACTATGAATCTACGAATCTATGAATTTATGAATCTTTGAATTTATGAATCTATGCATCTATATATCTATTAATTTTTGAATCTATAAATCTATGAACCTATTAATGTGTGAATCAGTAAATCTATGAATCTATGAATTTTTGAATGTATGAATCTATGAATATATGAATCTACGAATCTTAGAATCTA